>JAULKM010035843.1:0-13433 GCA_032355605.1 Rubia tinctorum
CTTTGTTTGACTCCAGGTAGACTAGCGATGTGTCCCTCTTGAAATTCTCAAAACTGATCTTCTACTCGATCTCTTCTTCTGTGTATCCATGGACCCTCAGCTTCTCTCTCCTTCTCTTTTAGCTGCTCGATCAACTTCTCCATTGTAGCCATTTCGCCATTTTGTCCGGAGTGGTGGGTGTATTGACTAAATTATTTTTTTGATCCCCAATATAGCATATTTTACCATCTTTTGGTCTCCGAGAGCAAAACCACATTTTTTAGTACCTCACAAATTCAAAATAAAATATTCGGTCCCCAAAACCATATTTCGGGTGGTTTTCGAGGACCAAAAGATGGTATAAGATTATGTTAGAGACCAAAACATTTTTTTACCATTGCTTTTGGAGACCAAAAGATGGTATAAGATTATGTTAGAGACTAAGTATTATAATATTGTTTTTTACCTTTCTGTCTCTCCATGCCTCATCTTTCACGTCTAACGTGATATTAGGCCAATGTATCCATGTACCAAATCTAACCCGCCTCCAAAATGCGTAGTTTCAATAAGCGGTCTAGGTGCTCCAATTTTTGACACATACCATCTTACCATCCACGCACTTGAAAGCAACGGAGACATGGTCCTTTTCCTTGGCTAACATAACCGACTGGCATGTAACCATCCCTCGTTCCTTACACCGTGTGGCAATCCCAAACTTGTCAAACGTCTTCCCTTAATGCCCGCCTGCCTTGGTAAGTACATTATTCATCGGATCGTGAAGGGGGTTGTCCTCACTATCTTCCTCATTCACCATTTCACCACCCTCTCTGGGAGCATATATTACACCTGCTACCTCTTCTTAAAATTGAATCTTAAGGGGTACCACCGGTGGAATGTCCTTTTCTTCGCCTTTAGAAGCAACTTCTTGGCCCTCCACCCTTGTTTTTTTGGGTGGAGGGTCTGTCCTCTTTCTTTTTCCAGCCACCTTTTTATTTATTTAGGAGGCATCTACACATGATTACAAATAGATATGTTTAGAGATTCAACGACATGGAAAATTTCCCAGAAAATCCATGATAAACTCATATCAAA
The DNA here is from genome assembly GCA_032355605.1 of Rubia tinctorum. Classification (NCBI taxonomy): domain Eukaryota; kingdom Viridiplantae; phylum Streptophyta; class Magnoliopsida; order Gentianales; family Rubiaceae; genus Rubia; species Rubia tinctorum. The sequence continues at coordinate 1,072 of JAULKM010035843.1, forward strand.
GTGGATAACCACAACGTAATTCGTACAACTCTAATGACCATCTAACCAACATAAAAATTGCAAAAAAAAAGAAGAGAAAAGTGCATATGTAACCCTATATAATTCACATAAGTGCAAATATAACCTTCTGATAATTGAAAGTGCAAATATAACCCTAGATAATAAGTAAAAGTGAAAATATAACCTTTCTGGTAACTATTAACCGGAATTTCAAGAAAAGACATTTTTACCCTTCTGAAAAAATAAAAAATAAAAAAGAAAATGACATTATTGCCCTTAGCGTCATTAAAACCCAAATACCGCCGACGGAACACTGCCGGACCACCGTCGAACAGCCGTCAGACTGCCTCCGGACCAGGTAGGGTTATATCAGTACATTATGAAAACTGATAGAGTTAAATCAGCACATTTCTAAAAATTATTGGGTTATATCGGCACATTTGTAAATAAAATGTAGGGTTATATCAGCACATGCTATAAAAACAAAGTGTCATTTAACGCCAACTGATTGCAACCGCCATTTTAACCTCATCTACCGATTGTCGACATTTTAGAGTGTGGTTCTAGTGGCGAAGAAAGCGAATTTTTGAGATCAAAGCAAAGGACGTTGAAGTAGAGGTGCGGGAACCTTTAAAAATTGTATCTTCATTTGAAATTCCCCTTAATTCACTAGATTAATGTGATATTAGTTTGATTTTGTTTGCTTCTCATCACATGAATAGAGATATGTGGTATATATGGTATAGAATATAAGGATTTTTTATGATATTTTATTTATTTTGTAGAGTTTAGTCCGGATTGATAATTGGATAACCTTTGGTGTTGTGTGTGTAGTTTTTATTTTGTTGTGTTCTCTGATCTAGGGTCTTTAATATTGATGGGTTTTGCTTTTATAATATGTACTGAAATAACCCTATATTTTTTACAAATGTGTTGATATACCCCTATAAGTTTTAGGAATGTACTAATATAACCCTATCAGTTTTCATAACATGCTGATATTAACCTACCTGGTCCGGTGGAGGTCTAATGGTATAATTTTCCACTCAAATTCAACTTTTAGTCTGAGGGTATTTTTGTCATTTCGGGTGGATCAACACCGGATTTCTCACCAGTAGGTTATATTTGCACTTTCATCAACTAGTTAGGGTTATTTTGTAGTTTTATTTATCTGAGGATTATATTTGCACTTACCTCAAGTATATAGGGTTATATTTGTATATATCCCAAAAAACAACACACCAACATCAATGACCAACAACTAGACCGGTGCCTTGAAGACATCGTTGCATTCTATCTTTGCACAACCACATTAACACTGAATACATCAATTTATACAAGATCATAACAAACACATCATGTCAAACTACACAAGATCACGACAACCATGATAACTAATTTATAACAAGTGCACACCAACCAAAGAAATTAGTGCCATTTGAGGACCAAACCCTTTCCAAGACCAACCAAAATGAATCTATTCATGCGATTACGGTTAATAAACATCACAACATATACAACATTCACTACAAACAATTCAAAACACACAATTTTGCATTTCAATCATAAAAAAATATATTCACCATTGGGTTCAAATACTTTACAACACACTAGTTGGCATCCCAAACAACACTACATAATCGACATTCGATATAAACACTTCTCAACACACAATTTGGCATCTTAAACATCACTAACAACAGTCAAGGCCTTAAAATTTTAATGGGTACAACCCCACGCAACTAAAAATCGAAATAGCTTCCAAGTTAGAAATTTCATCGAACACCTACTCTTCCTTACCCATATTTTTGAATCCAAATGAATGAAACCCTAATTTTTTACCAAAAGACTTGAAATACATGACTTACCTTTGAAGAGTGACGATTTGAAACCAGGTGGATTTGATAGAGAGGGTTAATGTGGTGTGCATGGGGAGTAATGGTTTTTAAAATCATGGGTAGAACTCGGGTTTATGGTGGAGAAACCGCTTAGAGGAGGTTATGGAAGTGAAACCGCGGCCGTTGATAGGGGGAAGACGATCAGTCTCGTTTTATACTCCCAGATCCAGCACTAGTGCGAACGGAAAATACCAGTGCCTATGTTGCTTCTTCTATGTTCTAGAATTGCCCAAAAAACTCCAAGTATAGAGCACCGGTATGTTACAATGTTGTTGTACAAAATACCGGTTTACCAGTGCGTAAGTAAACATAAGACAATTGCTTGGGGCTGCTTAAATTAGGTTTTTTTTTTTTAAATCATGGATAGAAAGGAAGGAGCGAAAAAATTCTAAGTACAAAACAACGGTCTAAAAATCGGTGTCAATCTCAAAATAACGGTGCCTACTTTTAAAAAAGGCAACTAGCTATCGCAACTTGAAATGAACTTTTTAAATTAAATTTTGGGCGGAAAGGTAAGTCTAATTTTTTTGACTAAGTTTGAAGGTCCATTATCATTTACCGGGGCCATAGTTAGGAGAATTGGTGCCCATTTTTGTGGGCCTGGGCTTTCAGCCCAATATTCCTTTGGCGGGAAATCACTTATTTTAGCAGGCACCTGTATATAATTCGATGACTGTTGGAATTCGAGAAATTTTGTATTTCCTGCCAACATTTTGACAAAAAATTAATATTTTTGATTTCCCTCTTGTTCTCAACACCAGTAATTTGATCTCAAATACAGGTGCTGGTTTAAATATCAATATTTTAATTCCATTTATTCCCAACATAAAGAGTAATGTTTTTTTTGGTTGGTGTAGTTGTTCAATTGGATTGAAAAATATTAAATTAAATATTCAATATATCCGGTGTTCCAAGATTGTTCAACAAGATGAACGGAAAAGGCAGGTATCTAACTCTTGTGAAATTACATCGTTGCCCAAAACTAAGTGACACCTGCATCTAAATAACTTGATTTTGGGTATTTTTAGGTTAATATATATTTACAATGTAAATAGATTTTATTATGGAAATAAGTAAAACGCTAGTGCATGCGTTAGAGTATCTTACTCATGATTACTTAGAACCTCGAAAGTCCAAACGGGAAGGATAATTGGTAAGTTTTTTCCACATATTATTGATAAAATTTTAGATCCGAACTTGGAATATGAGTCTTAGTTTCATAATGTAGCATCTTGCAACCGGCTTTCAATTTGGACTTTCAGGTGAAAATTTTATTTTTTGCACTTTGGTCTCTCCAAGATTCTTGGAATTGTCTAAACGTAAAATTGGTAATTCCGTAATTAAATTCAATAGTGTATGATCACAACTTTGCGATTTGGTCATGATTGGGTAAATGTAACGTGCTTTAAATAAAAAATATAAAAGTTGTTCAACATTATGTGAAAAAATTGCATTGTTATCCAAAATTGTGTAAACCCCTTATCCATTGATTAGAAATACTTTTTTTATTAGAGCATAAATTCAATAATTTTAAAAAATAAAATTTTCCAGGGTATAAATTATAAAGCGGTGGTACATGTTCTGAACTAAATTATGGAGGATGTTTGGAATTAGAAAGGGAAATTGAATTTGTTTACGGAACCTTTTTTCAGATAGATTGTTTTTTTTATTAACGCGCATGTAAAAATCATTACGATTTAATATCCTAGAATCTCTTCCAATCGAATTTTAATTTGGACCTTTGAGTGAAAATTTTGCATTTTGCACTTAAATCCCTCCAAGATTCTTGAAATTGTCAAATCAAAAATTCGGCAAAACCCGACTGAAATTGAATGACACCCAATTGAACCTGTGCTTTTAGAGGTTTAATTGGGGAATAGATGTCTTTCATAAACCTTTGTCAAGGTGTGGATGTGATTTTCCAAAAATTGCTCTGTGGTCCAATTAATTTTGATACTCACCTTCCACCACCCTGAAATCAATATCAAAACTTGATAATGCTCAATCGATGTGATAATAATAATAATATGCTTACAAAATATCGTTGACTTGTTCTGAAAGTTCCAAGAAAATAAAAAGTGCAAAAATCCATAGTTTATGAAATATGAATATGAAATCATGAATAATATTGTGAATGGTTCTTCATCCCACATCTGTGCATCTTGTGAGCTGGTCCCGACGTTGCTCTACTGAATGCCTGGGTCGTGGTATCTAGGGAAAGGTCCAACTGCTTTTACTGCATCGGTAAATTGATAGCTAGAAACCTTACCCATGTGATCGCACCTGGATCTTTGATAATTTGATTCCATAGGAAGATTATGAACGCCAACCTCCAACGTCGCGACTCTATATTCCAATGAAGGAACCGCATTATTATGAACCATTTTGTAGAAAGAGTCTATCATAATATTACCCATTGGTTGCCCGTGTATGTCATGCGATAGTTCGGGACACCCTCTTTTGTGCACAGTGAGGAGATGAAGTTGTAGTAACCGTAACAATCAGATTTCTCCAAATCCTGTCTCAATTTGTTCACCATTCGGCAACCTACATTCCATTGCAGTTTCTGTTTAATTGTGTACATATATGCAAGCCTCATTTTGTGAACATCCATGTTCACTGAGACCGGGTCCATTCTAGATGATTCGAAGTGATACCATCCATTCATCTCTGGCATGAGGGCCTTCTTTAGAATATTTGTCCAACCCGGTTTGATGAGTGAATCTACATAGGTTCCTTCCCTTGTAATCATCCTCACTATATCATTTCCAAAGGGATCATCAAAATCCCAACCGGCATCCACCTTGGTATGGATGGAAAGGAATTAATCCTCCTCGGTGGGAACATTTGGCAACTCGTACGATTTGTTTACGGATTCAGGTGTCAATTGGACCATTTTAGATCTACATAATGTCGAATTCCACCTTGGACCACACCTCAAATTAGCATAGAAATCACTCACGATGTTGAGGTTAAACGTTGCAGGTGTCTCACACAGCTTTTCCCATCCAACTATTCAGATAGATTCTTCAAAGGAGTGAGATGCTTCTATTCCCCTCTCGGTAAATGGGCAACTTGTTCTGTAAGTTTGTTTGATAATTTTTGCCTCCTCAGACACGAATATCTTCTCTTGTTGTTTGATATTAGATTGAAACCCCAGAGAAGAAGGGGATGCCTTGCGTTTCCTCTTCAATAGAGTTTTTGGTGTCATCTTCTACAAAGTCCACCCAAGCATTTTAACAAACACCTTCCATGCATAAAAAACATTAACAGTACTAGTGTTTCAAACATGAGCAAACATTTAAGGGAAATCAACATAAACCTAAGTATAGAGATATGAAAATAATTTACATTAATGGTATGTACATCATTGCATCATAGACTATATCCTATTGTAGGTTTAAAGCTTAACAAACATTTCTAAAAAGCTTGCAACTCTCTTGGTAAAACGATAAATATTCTTAGAAGAGAACTTACCTTATTCCTTTAGAAACCTTTGGTTGATGATCCGATGGTGATAGTAGGGAATATTTTTGCTCTAATTTCATGGCTTGGAAGGTGAAACAGATGTGGATCTATTTTTTTGTAGGGGTTAGGTTAGCACCGATATGAACTGTCAATACAAGTGCCTATTCAGGTTAAGGCAGCTGCCTAACACTGCTTATAATCGTTTTGTTGATTTTTTTTCAACCCGAGACCAAAGTCAGAAAATATTTTTTAAGTACATAGCACCGGTCTTAATACCGGTTCTATGAAGTACAAATACCAGTGCCTATTTAGGCTAAAGCAGCTGAATAACACTGTCTTAAATCAAATTTTCTAACTTCTTTTCCAACCCGAGACCAAACTCACAAAAAACTTTCTAAGTATAGGGCCTCGATACAAATACCGGTGCTAGTAAGGACACACATCGGTGCCAAATTAGTCTAAGGCGGTTGCATGACGCTGCTTTAAATAAATTATTTTTTACTTTTCTTTCCAACCCGAGACCAGAGTACCAAAATTTTTGTTGTATGCAGTAAGGACGCATATTGGTGCCTATTTAGTCTAAGGCAGATGCTTGACGATGCTTTAAATCATTTTTCTCATCATTTTACCAACACGAGACCAAATTCAAAAAATATAGTCTAAGTATAGAGAACCGATAATACTAGTTCCAGTTATACCAAATACTGGTACCCTTGATGAAACAGAGCACACACTCTGTTTTCTAGCACCTCTTTTGAATTGCTTTAATGGTGCTGGTTTTCATTTTCCCTTTTTTCAAATACGAAATAATAAAGGAGAAAATAGAACCACGTGACTCAACAAACGAACTAAGCCCAAATTCATATATTAATATCAATATGTTGAATAGATAGGACACTGGTGGGTACACAAAAGTATAATACTAATTATATTTACAGTGATAAGATGCACCTATCTTTTCCTTTTTTTAAAAAAAAATCACCCCCCATAATTTTACCACTCTCATCTACCCAAAAACCATCTCCATGTGACCGTCTACCTACTATAGATCCACCCACATCCTCCAAAGTTGGAAATACAAAGGGAAACTCAGGACATTCGGTTCAGACGGGCCAACCAATCTTCTCTTCGAAGTAGAACTTCTTCCCATGTGGGACGCCATGCCACTTCTTGTTGCTAGGATCCTGGACTTAAAAAACCCGGCGTGACTGGGCGGCTAAGATGAATTTTTCATCCTCGAACCCAACTCGAGTTAGATTCACCAATGTGGAACCCATAGATTTCTCTATACGAACCCCACCCCTATTATCAACCCACCGGCACTTGAATACTACAACTTTGAACTCAACATAATCCAACTCCCAAATATCCTCTATCACCACGTAAAAGGCCATCACTACAACAATTGGGTTTTTGTTTTTCTTGCTAGACTGACACATCGATTCAGACTCAATGTAAACATTGTTCTCCATCATGCTCTTGTTGTCCTTCTAAACCTTTGCGAAATAAAATCCATTAATATAATACCCTAGATATCATCTGACAGTGCAGTTTGGCCTTCGTGCGAATGCTTGAAGTTTACCTGGCATGTCGTCCACATTGCAGCGATTATAAAACCAATTCACAAATTTGAAAGAATGCTCCAACTGTATTTTGTTTGAAGGCCAGTCTGGATGTAGTGCTTGTAAATTTGACATCTATTCTTGAATATACAATGCAGTCTCGCTACTATTTCGTAAAACATAAAGGTTCACTACCATTAACTCAGCATAGAAGGGTGTATGTAGTGCACCTTTTGAACGTGGAACTCCATTCTTCCTACCGAAGTGCACTTGTTCAGGTTATCCCACCGATTTCTTACCAACTAAGTTCAAAGTACAATATCCAATTATCTCCTCGGTCATGTAACTTTGCACGATGCTTACATTCGGCCAGCTAGGATTGTGAATGTAACCTTTGAAAAATCCCATGTGCCGCTCAAATGGGTACATATCCAATGCATTCCCACTAGACCATATAGTCAAATTTCCCTAACCAAATGAATAACTAGATGAACCATGATGTCAAAGAATGACGGAAGAAAGTACTTCTCCAACTGACATATCACTAAAACCCCCTCCTGCTCCAACACATCAAGCGTTTGCCTGCTTATAATCTTTCGACAAATGGAGTGAAGAAGAAACACAGTCATATAACGCTAAATTGCACACCCCTCCATGACACCATGGATGGCAATGGGCAACAATTTTTGCATGGGAACATGAAAATCATGCGATTTCAAGGCGTTTATACGCAAATCATAATTCACGAAAATACTTGAAGAGTATTCGGATGGTACCTTCATTCCTTAGATAAACTCACAAACCGATCTTCTCTCATCCACGGACAGATTGTATGGGGCAGGAGGGAGGTATGTTCGCTTTCCTCTCACATCCGGGGCTAGGTTCGACCGAATCCCAAGCTCCAACAAATCATTTCGCGCATTCAAGCTGTTATTCGTCTTCCCAGGAATGTTAAGTAAGATACCAATCAAACTCTTGCACACATTCTTTTCAATGTGCATTACATCCAAACAATGTTGAGCCTCTAAATTCTCCCAGTAAGGTAAATCAAAGAAAATTTTCCTCTTCTTCCAAGGTCCATCAGGCACTGCACCCACCTTGTTCATTTTTTTCCAAGAACAACATTCACTTTCTTCACCTTGTTGTGGATGACAACCTCCTTCAAATTTCTTTGCGCCTTCCTAATCTCCTTCCCACCAACAAACTAAAATGTGTCCTCACGCAATTTGTGCTTCACCAGGAGAAATTTCCGGTACAAAACACAATCATTGGGATAGACATGTATTTTTTCATACTCCATTCCCATTGGACAAAGAATTTTGTTCGCTTCATAGAGGTTCTCCGATAACTCGTTACCGGAGGGAAGCTTCTCTTTCAAGAACTTTAGCAACTAATTCATGCTAGTTTCGCTCCATTAACCAACACCTTTAATATTAAACAATTCCATCAAACATGACATCACTGTATCTATCTTATTGCCACTGAGACATGGCATGTCCTTCTCACCTAAGAAATTTGACAAGACCTCGGCCTCCCCCTAAATTCATCGACAACCTCCTCACACATGTCCTCTAAATTTACATCCCAAAAAGACTCTTCTCCACTACCTACAACCACATCCAGCGGTGCCTTCTCACCATGAAACGTCCAAACCAAATAATCTTTTTGAAACCTTCTCCTAACCAAGTGGAGTTTCATGATGTCTCTATCACCACTGCGGTTACGATTCTTACAATTACGAGAAGGACATAAGACTCGCTTCTCACGATCAAATGCGTGCTCTAAAAACTCCTCCACAAAACATCTTCTTTGCTCAACCAATTAACGTTGCAATACACATGCTTATGTCTCTCAATTGCACGTTCCGTCTCTACAAATTAATGAATGTGCGACAATTATAGTTCCACACAATGAGCATAGCTACTCAAGATTATAAACATTGAAAATCAATTCAGAAAACCTTACGTAAAACTCACTTCACTACATTCAAAACTTACCTAACAATTTAACATTCCTATATAAGGTATCAATGACATCAATAAATCTAACAAAGAATCACATTTTCCCATTAATGCATGTATCATTAGCATGATCAAACACACAAAATATATACATACAAACCATTTGTAACATATTCCATCATCAATAACATGTCAAATAATTTAAAATCTAACCTTTGTGGGTCTTCATTTGTGCATTCAATGCTAAAACCCTTCAAAAATCACCATTAATGAACCTCTATGAAAACCTCACTTTTTACCCATCAATGAATAGTGGTATGTGAGAATTAAATGCTCTTCCAACGCCGATAATATACATAATATAATGTGCTAGATAATTTTCCACCAAAAATTTCCTCGTCAAATCCACTATTCCAATCTTATGGACCAGTATCAGCACCTGTTTAGTCTTTTTTTAATCTACCGGTGCTAGAATTCAAAACTACACCAGCCTTTGTTTTTGAGGTGACACGTTTTTCTGCCATCGGTACAGTGCATCCCGGTGCTATAATTTTATATAGGCACCAGCAGACTGCCAATATACCGGTGCTAGGATTTTCCCACCATTTTATTACGCGCCAAAAACACTAACAGTACTGGTAATCATCCAATATTAGTACTTCTGGTGCTTGAAAAAATTAATTCCCTAAGCCTTTTTCACTATAGGCACCTGTTTCTTAAACTTTTACGTTTACTACCAGTGCTATGTATCATCTACGGCACCGATTTTAGGCACCGGTGTCTGTATTCCGGTGATGAAAATATGAATAGGCACCGATTTCCATATTTTGCATCATAAAATCAGTGACTTTCATCATTTCAACACAAGTTTCCTCCCCCAGGGCTCAGGTACCAATGCCTATGTACTTGTTTTCCAGTAGTGTTACTTTCCAACCAAGCAGTTATTTTCTCTCTTTTTTTCTTTTCTTAAAAAAATCAATTTTGATCAGTAGTATAAACATTTTTTATATGTTTCATGGATAATATGTGACATAAAAAATGAAATGAGTATTTGTACAGAAGACAACCTTTCGAGTTTTGATTCTTGTTAACCAAAACCAACCTTATACTCCGTCCGCCACATAGAAATTGACACAATTATTATTTTTCCGGTATTTTATGCAAGATGAGGTAAAAATGTTGATGGGAAATAAATGAAGGGTATTTTGGTAATGGAAGTATTGACTAGTATATTTAATCAAACTATAGAAGGATAATATAGTAAATATAAAAACTCATTTTTTTTTTATCATTTTGGGTAAAATTGAATTTTATCAATTTCTATGGGATGGCAATTTCTATGGGACGGAGGGAGTATTACTTATGTCCAAAATTTTCATGCGTTTCCAGCTAGGGCAAGAATACGTGATGTCCTATTCCATTTTTTTCATGATCATATTTACAATGGGTAAAACTAGCTACTTTTACCCGGCTTTTCTTCTATTTACTAAGTACTTCCCGTGGATATTGAATCTTGTGGAGAAGTTGAATAGTAACTCTCACATTCACATTCACATTCACATTCAAGATCCTCAAATCCCCAAAATTCTTCTTGCTCTTCATCTTCTTCTGGTAATTTCCATTTTGCCTCATTAATTTCATCTTCTAACATCACCTCCAGTACCTGTCATACATAATTAAATTCCGGTAAATACCATTTTTTGCGGCATGAAATTGAAAACTAACATGTCTTCTGTCCTTTTATTCTAACAAACTCGATTTTACACATAAATTTATGACGAATGAAATGAGTGGATAAAATGAGTTTGTAAAGAAAAAAATAATTAAATAAAATGATGAAAAAAATATGAATAGCAATCAAAATATATGAAAAGCGTGTTATGATTAAAAAGTGTGATTCGATGAAGCTAATCAATGGTCCGACACCAATCCACCATTAGTGACTAGTATGGCTCTTGTTTTTGTCACTTAGTAATGTTCACATGGGAATGGCCATTTGTATGCCAATTTTAGCATAAACATAATGGTTTGGTGAGATACTATGATCAACAAAAATTGACAATCAGTAAGTCTAGTGATGGAGCCTCAATTAATGCTCATGAATTCACCCACTATAACAAGGACTAAATCCTTACTTCAACACTCTAATAACTTATATGAATTCAACTTAACTATTTTGATCTGAATTGAATTGAACTACATTTAAAATAAGTGTGTTAAATAATAATAATAATAATAATATGAATAAATCAAATTAAATTCACCAAATTAAATTTCTATTAAATTGATTTAAATTGACTGAACTAAAATGAAATGCAAATAAAATTGGGAGAACATTAGCTACTCCCTCCGTCTCAGGTTAAATTACACACTTACTTTTTGGACACGATTATTTATCAAAGTTTGACCACGTATTTGAATAGATATATGAGTAAAAATATTATCGTATGTGATATAGTTGAATTCGTCATAACAAGTAAGTTTTAGATATCAATTTTATTTACCGTAGTTAAACATATTAATGGTTAAATATATGTTTTAAATAGCATGATAAAGTTATTGTACAATTTAATGTGGGATGGAGGGAGAAAGTTTTACTTTAAGAAAGTGAACATAAAAGTAGTATTTTGCATAACACGAAAACTAATGCCGAGCAGACAGATACAGGGGTTTGATAGCCAAATCTTGCCATGTGTAGATAGTCAAATTCTAAGCATTGAGTGGGTCAACTAAGTAGCATACGTGCACTCCTGATTACACAGTACACCTATCATCACCTTCTCCTCTACTGCCGACGGCAATGCAATTTAAATTAAATTTAGTTTTATTTAATAAGATAAAATATAAGTATTTTTTAATTATTATTCAAAATTAAATTTAAGTTCAATTCTGCCATATTCAGTCAAAAATAAAAATAACAAAACTTTATCACTCAATCTTTATAAACCCTAATAAAAATATTACACAATATTTCAAAATTTGTGTTGAATCCTAATCGTGTCTAGTGATATATAACGAAATTTAAAATAAATATTTAAAAATAGATACACATACACTACATTAAAATCATAAAAATATTCATAACGTCATTAATATTCTTCTTACATCAAAGAGCATTTTGAGAAGATAAATGAATGAAGTGTTCTCTCTGTCTTATTTCAAACTGTAATTTAATTATTCATTTAGTAAAAAATTTCTAACTTTAATTCTAAAATTGAATTGATATACTCCCCCTGTTTTGTTATTTATGGCACACTTACTATAAATGGATGTTTTCTTTTATTTGGCACTCTTTCCATTTTTGGCAAGATTCTTTCAATTTCATTCACTCATTCTACTTTTTACTTTCTACATTCAATTTCATTCATTCATTTTCTTCACATAAATCCAAGCACCTAAACTTATGGTGCTATAAATAGAAAAACGGAGGGAGTATAAGTATAGATATTATTGCGTGATACATTGTTAGATTC
>JAULKM010035882.1:0-13432 GCA_032355605.1 Rubia tinctorum
ACGTCATGCCCTCTCTATCGGGGATGTTTGTCCTCCATTTATTTTAACATGTTCATCATCTCTCTTTGAGATGCCATTATTGTTTGAAGAATCTCTGAGTTGTTCAACACCTCCTCCGTCGTGCGAATTTGATGCCTCTCCCCTGTCGGCGTCACCGTTGGGGCAAGCCCATCCCCCTATGTTATGTTCTCTATCGTCACCTGGTTGTACATGCTCTCTCATTCCCATGCCTCCATTTTCTTCGAGCTGCGTGGATGCTCAATGTTGTTTTTTTCTGCGAATCCTCATAGATGACGCCAATGTTAATACCAAAATTTGTAATGTATCTGATGTCGATATCCTTCAGCCCAATATGCACTTGTACCTAAAAGACAGGCAGAGAGAAGTCAAGTAGGCATGCCCAGGGTCATGCCTGCTCCGGCGATCCCCTTAGCCATAAGAGTCATGTAGAGGAGTATCTAAGTGAATAGTAGACTGACTGGGAAAATCTTACCTCGTGTCTAACACTCTTCCTTGTTATATGTGATTTGGTGGTTGATGGGAATGGATCCATCATTACCCATGTGTCGTACTTGCTTCATTTCTCTCCCAGGTAATGGCCCTGCCAGATAGGCAGCGTCCCTGGAGGTAGGCCTTTTATTTACACTTTTTGATTCCTATTGGGCTGCTCCGGCCCATACATTATCAGTGTGCATTCTGGATCATTTTATCTCTTCTATAATTGAGATACTCTATGGATTTTGTTTCTTTTAGTCTTTCCCCTGTGATGCGGGTTCGTTTTTTGCCTGATTGTTAATTCTATTTTTTGCGGCACATGTGTTTAGCCTTTTCCATGAAGCTGGAGTAGGAAGAGCTACGCTCAGGTCTGGCCATCGCCCAGGGAGAGCTCAAGTAGGCTCGTCAGTCTGCTAAAGACCTGGAAGCTGAGCTTCAACATAGTCGGGCTCGTGTCGGTTCCCTGTAGGGTGACCTTGGGCGCTTTTGCTCCCGAGCTTCCATGCTTGAAGGTGATTTGAAGCTTGAGCCTGGCATCACTGGCTCCCTGCAGATGGTCGTGGACATGCTAGAGGGTGAGATCAAGTCCCTTTGAGCTTTCAAGGAGTGGGTGTTTACCATTGAATTCCTTAGTATTTATGCTAAGGTCGTGCAGAGCCTTCGAGCATCCAAGTTCTTGGTTGGTGCCCTGATGAAGGCCTTCGACCTGGAGGTTTCTATCTTTGACCCTGAGGAGCTACGTCGTGTCGTTACTGATGTTTTTGTTCCCTTTCAGGAATATAGCTTTTCCAAGTACTTCAGTCTCTTGGACGTGGGCATGACTACAACCAAGCTGTAGGTGTGGAACCCTGATGATGTCGTGGCTCAGCCAGCTGGGTCCTCGGTCGACAGTCCAGCACATCCAAATACGTGACTCAGGGGGGGCTCGGTAGCGGCGGAGGTGGGGGAGAACGACGAGAATGATGATGATGATGGTGCTAGCAGCTCTAAAGCTGCAAACTGATGTATGTTTTTTTAGTTGTGTTGTAAATCCCCGTAAGAGGTAAATACTTTTCTTTTGAGGGGTGCTTTCTTCCCCTCTTTGGCTGATGTAAAGTCCCCATTAAGGGGCAAAAATTATTACCTTGTTTTTGGTAGGGGTGTTCGTTCCCCCCTATTACTATCTATCATGCTTCATTATTGTTGTCTTTATTGCTTCTTCTTCTTCCTCTTTTTGTGGGTTGGGTTTTTCTCTCAACCTGTTGCGGGTTGGCTTTTTCTCCGATTTATTGCAGGTTGATTTTCTCTCAACCTATAGTTGGTTGGCTTTCTTCCTACCTATTGCAAGTTGTCTTTTTCCCTACCTATTGGAGGTTGGTTTTTTCTCAACCTGTTGCTGGTTGTCTTTCTCTCAACTTGCTTTAAGTTAGCTAACATCCCCAAGGCTGCGATGGGCCATGTGTGTTTTTCTTCAGCCTGAAAATGCTGGGTAGTGTTCATCTGGCTGTGCTAGGCCAAGGACGCTTTTGGAAACCTATTTTTAGCTTATCCCCTTGATTGTCTACTAGTTGGGTTTTCTACTTTTGCTAACTTCCTTTGTCTGGCGGACTCCTAGATCGCTTGCAACCTTGTCTGTCATCTTTTTTATGGAAGCACTAGACTTTTGTTCGTATCCTTCTCCATCTTGTTTTTTAAGAATAAATCGAGGGTGAAAAATAAAATACATCTACTTAAGTTCCATTCCAAAATATAGATATATAAAATAGGTGAGCACATTACATTTTTTGGGATCTCCCTGAGGCATGTCCTTTTGGGTCTATAGTAGACTGGGTGTTTCGCCGTCTCTGCCAGCTTTCAAAACATAACTTTTATTCTTCACAAGGCTTCTCGAGTTAGCAACAAAAGTAAGACTGATACCTTTCTCAGGCTTAGTACTTCCTCAAGCTGATAATGTTCCATGTTCGGGGCACTGCTTATCCATCCATGGTTTGCAGCTTGTACGCTTTTTTCCCCAATACTTCAGGCACCTTGTAAGGTATGTCCTATGTTGGGTCCAGCTTCTTCTGTACTTGCACTCAGCTAGCCTCGTATTTCCTCATAGCTAGATCGCCCTACTTCAGGAACCTCAGTCTCAACCTATTTTTGTAGTGTTGTTCCATTCAGGATTTGTAGGTTGCTTCTTTCAAGGCTATTTTTTCTCTCAACTCATCCAGTTCATCTAGATTGGCCTTTATCGCTTCGTCATTCTCTTCTTCTGTCAGTGAGGTTGTTACCCTCAAACTGGGCATCGCTATATCAGGAGGGATGATTGTTTCGCACCAAAAGCACAGCCTGAAGGGTGACTCTCCGTTGCTGTTCTAGGCGTGGTCCGGTATGCCCACAACACACTCGCCAATTCTTCTTCCTATTCGGTTTTTAGTTGCTCAAGTATCTTCTTCAGTTCTTGAAGGATCATCCTGTTTGTTACTTCTGTCTTCCCATTAGCTTGTGTGTTGGCAACAGAAGTGAACTACTGCTTGTTCTTCAAACCCACGCACCATGAGCAGAATGGTTCATTTGCGAATTACATTCCATTGTTGCTGACCATGACCTGGGGTATTCCGAACCAACACATTATGTTTCTCCATACGAAGTTCATGACCCTATTCCCTGTTATGGTTGCCACTACTTCTACTTTTACCCATTTTGTGAAATAGTTGATGGCTACTATCAGAAACTTCTTCCTTCCCATCACTTCTGGAAATGGTCTGACTATGTCGATTCCCCATTTAGCGAACATCTATGGTGATCTGATGATGCTCATGTCTTCTGTTAGGAGCCTCTACACGGTGGCATGTTCTTGGAACCTATGGCATTCCTTCACAATCTTTTCAGCATCAGCTTTCATCGTTGGCCAATAGTACACGGCTAGGACTGCACACAGTTCCATGGTCTTTGGCTCCTGATGACTTCCACAACTTCCCTCGTGTATCTCAAGCAGCACAAACTCTGCTAGGTCAGGGTCTGCATATCTCAACTTGGGCTTCATATAACCCTTCATGTACAGCAGGCCATCTTTCAGGGAGTAATTTAGCGCATTTCTTTTTATTCTTCTGGTTGTCACCTCTTCCTTGGGCAGTACCTTGTTCTGCAAGTACCTCATAATTGGTGCTATCCAACTGCTCCCAGCTCCCTGTATCAAGCTGATTATGTCCGCCTCTGTGGAACTATTCTCCAATTCTTCCACCAGTGCCGCTTTGGATAGGTGTGCATGTGTGTATGAGGCCAACTTGCTCTATGTGTCTGCCCGGGTGTTTTGCAACCCCGGGACTCTCATAGTGTCAAACTTTTTGAACTCGGCAGCCATGCTTCTAACTCTGTCCATGTACTTCATCATGGTGGGCTCTCTGGCAACATATTGTCCATTATACTGATTTTCCACCAGCATCAAATCTCCATAGGCCTGCAGCTTCTTCGTTCCTAACTTCCTGGCTAATTTTATCCCCGCTATCAATACTTCATATTCAGCCTCATTGTTCGAGGCCGAAAATTTGAAATGAAGTGCATACATCGCCTCTACTCCTGCCAGGTCAGATATCACTGGACCGGCTCCTGCTCTTTCAACTCCTGACACACCGTCTACATATAACTTCCACACGTTTGGGCCTGCCAAGCCTTCCTGATGATTGACGAAATTCTTAGCTGGGCCCTGCGCCCCTGCCTCTTTGACCTGCTCTTTCGGTATTTCTTCCAGGAAGTCTGCTATGATTTGGCCCTTCATTGCTTTCCTGAGTGCATACTCTATGGTGTGCTCTCCCAGCTCCACCGCCCATTTTACCAATCTTCCTGATGCCTCCGGCCAAGTGAAAATCAATTTCAACAATTGGTTAGTCAGGACCATCACTGGATGCGCCTAAAAGTATTGCCTTAATCTTCTGGCCGCGTGAACCAGAGCCAGTGCTAACTTCTCCTGTCCCGTGTATCCTCGCTCTACCTCTTGCAAGCTCAGCTTACATAGTATAATGGGCGTTGCACCCTATTTTCCTCCCTGACCAATGTTGCGCTGATTGCCTCGTACCTGGTAGCAATGTACGAATATAGCATCTCTCCCTACCTCTGACTAGCTAATATGGGCAGATGTCTGAGGTGTGCCTTCAGTTTTGTGAATGCGGCATCTTCCGGTTTTCCCCACTACACTTCTCCCTTTTTATCCACACATCCCTTTAATGTTTTGAAGAAGGGAAGTGACCTTTCCGCTGCTCTAGGCATGAAATGGTTCATGACTACTAGCTTCCCATTCAGACTCTGAATCTCTTTAACCGTTGTGGGTGATTTCATTTCCAGGATCACCTTGACCCTCTTTGGGTTTGCTTTCAGACCTTCGTTCGACACCATGAGCACCAGAAACCTTCCAGCGCCTACGCAAAATTAGCATTTAGCGGGGTTCATTTTCATGCATGTCTCATTGAACTGTTTTAGGGTCTGTGTCACATCGCTCACAAAAACCTCATACTGTGTAGTTTTGATTACCAGGTTTTTCCTATCTACTCCCGGGAGATCTTGCCAACAACTCTCTGATAGGTCAAGATGGCATTTCTCGGGCCAAACATAATCATGTGATATTCAAATGCTCATTTCTCTGTAATAAATGCAGTTTTCTCTGCATCGCTCTCCAATATAGGGATCTGGTGATATCTATTGTATGCATCCAGGAAACATTTGATCAAAATTAGTAAGGACATCTACCTTTTGGTCAATGATCGATAGCAGGTAGCAATCCTTTGGGCAGGCTTTTTTTAGGTTTGTGTAATCAACACACATCCTCCAGCTTCTATCTATTTTCCTCACCAGCACGAGATTAACCTACCAATATGGGTATGGAACATCTCTCAGAATCCCTACCGCGGCCAGTTGCTCCATTTCTTTCGTAACTGCTTCATTCCTTTCTCTACATAACATCCTTCTCTTCTGTTTCACGGGTCTTTATTTCGGCTCTACTTTGAGTTCGTGACACCATATTTCTCTTGGCACGCTCGTCATATCTTTCGAATTCCAGGAGAAATCCTGGGCATTCTTCTTCAAGGCCTTTATCAGCTCTCTTTGGACGTCAGGGGAGAAGGTTTTCTCTGATATTTATTGATTGGCCCTCGCCTATTTGGACAACTTGGACCTCAGGCTCCGGCTTCTTGGGGTTGTTGCCGCTTCCTACTAGCAGGACATCTTTCACCTTCTTGTCGTATACAGATGTCATATAAGGCTTGGGCCTACATAGGGATTTCCTATGGAACTTAGTCCTTCCTCCCACGCTCCTTCCGATGACCGTAAATATATCAGTGACAGCTAATGTCAGCTTATCATCCGGAGGTGTTTCTTCTTTATGACTCTTCCAGGACCCATCTTTCATTTCAGCCATGACCACTTCCTTTCCTTTGTTTGCCTCATGGCCCCTTCTTGGAGACCTGTCCCTCCGGCCTTCTGCTTGCCTGATCTGGTAGGTTGCTTTGTGGAATGCCCTTGCATCTTTCGCGAAGTGCCCCAACTCTCCGCTCTTAACACAGTTCTCGATTGTCTGTTTCAAGTGCAGACAGTTGTTTGTGTCATGGATATGGTCTCCATGGTAGTCGCAGAATAACAACATGTCTCTTTTATGTGGGTCTTCTTTCATCTTCCTTGTGGGCTCCAGTATATTCTTTGCCGCCACCAGGGCAAAAATCTCTTTTAGTGTCTTTATGAACTGAGTGAACTTCTTGTTAAGGTTAAGCCTGCTAAGACGTAGGGTCTGTTCCATTTCTTTCTGGCCCTCTTCCCGCTGGGCTTATTCTTACGCGATCATACGCCACCTGATCCCTGTGCCTCATTTCTTCTCTGGTCGGTCTGATATGCTCTGCTGAAGTTTCCCACCCTCCTCATCAGCTCGGTCAACTGTTGTTAGAGGGTTGAGGTTACAGTCGCTCAGCAGCAACTAGTGTCTTAAGCCATTCATGAAAGTGTCAAGCAGGAACTGACTGCTTCTTTTCTCTACCTGGTTGGCCTCTTCGTTCAACCTTTCCTAGTATTCCAATAGAGTCTCTACCGATCATTGTCTAACAGCCAGCAGCTCCGACCTGTCTTTCTAAATTTTCTCCTTTACATGAAGCGTGTCAGGAATCTCTGCTCCAACTGGCTGAAGCTGTCAATGGTCTCATTTTTCAGATTTTTGAACCACGCCCTCATTGATTCCATGAGAGTGGTTGCAAATACTTTGCACCATATAGCCTGCGGGTTCGGGTACGTGGCCATGTTGATGGAGAAAGTATGCAGGTGGTCTTCTGGGTCGATCTCACCGTTCTATTCCCTAGGTTGGGGGATATTTTCAACTTGGGGTCTGTTGTGTATAGCTAGATCCTCCTTGTGAATGAAGTGCCCCTTCCCCCCTCTCCGGGTATTGTTTTTTCGCTCTAGATTCCTCCAGTCCTTCTCCCCCCTTCTTTGATTTAGGGGTTGATACGCCCGGACCCAGTCATCTTTGGCCCTAGTACGGGAGCATTATGATCTCTCCGTCATGGGCTTCTTTGAGGACATCACCACAGTTTTCTTGCTTCTTAACATGCTATGACTTCCTTCCTCCTCCATTTCCTTCCTCATGGAGCTGACTTCCTAATCTAATGGTTCCTGGAAGAGTTTCATCGTTTTATGACCAACCGTCAACCGCTTAGACTATCTGCTCCCCTGGATTTCTCTCTATCCTCCATCTCCTTTAGCTTTGTAATCATATCTCTCTTCGAGGCCATAATGGTTTACAGGATTTCCGAGTTGTCAGCCAGTTCAGCGGCATTTCAAAGTGGGTTCCTTTCTCACATCGGCATGAGAGTGGGCTCCTCCCCCGAATGCATAACATCTTCCACCATGACGTTGTTTTGTGCATCTCCGACAACCATTCGTCCTTCCATGATGCTTTTTTAGCTTCGTTGATACTATGATTGAAGCGATCCCCACAGACAGACCCAATGTTAAGTCTGATTGTGGTAATAGTTTGGATCACTGTCCAACCTTCTTTGTACGGACTATAAACCTACAAGACAGAGAGACAAGGGTTAGGTAGGCTGGCACAGGACCATGCCAGCTCTGACGATCAAGTAAGTCGAGAGAGCCCTTCTAAGGCTATCAAACGTATCTCGAAAGTTGGGTAAGTGATCATACATTTTCCAAGTTTCATCCATAGTTATATAAGTTGGTGGCTTGATGGGATGATGCTAGTCACATCAGCCCTTGTCCATTGGTTCCTCATCATCACACCCACATTCACCCGTCAAAATGAGAGTTGGATTGGCCAGGCCTTCTTTGTTTATTGGGCCCATTGGCCCATATCTCATTACAGACTGTACCAGGAACTCAGGGTTTATTTGAAAATTATGCCCGTTAGTCGAACGCTGACAAGCAACTTACGCCACCTCAAGCACCACTGTACATGCCAGGATCTCCACCATCACGTGCTACACACGCGTCGCCAGCAGCAGCTCTGGCAGCTCCCGCAGTGACTTTGTTGTCTTTTGCTCAGCCCATGCCATCCTCACCGCCAACTTCTCCAGCTCAGCCATCATATCCATCCACCCCAAGTTCCATGCACATCTTGGGTATTTTACCCTCCTCAGGTTCCGTGCTCGCCTTGGGATCCACGTCATCTCTGGTATCGGGTCCTTCTTCTCGTCATCCGATGACTACTCGATATCGCGATGGCTCTCTCCAATACAAGGATTTTTATGACTATGATATTTTTTGCTTACTGAGTGCTTTATTTACTAAACTCGAGCTTCGCAGTCATCGCTCGACTGTCAAGGATTCTGAATGAGTTGCTGCCATGGATTCAGAGATGTATGCTCTTCGCACTCAACAGACATGGGATTTAGTTCCTCATCCATCCAATGCAAATTTTATTGGTTCGAAATGGGTTTATCGTTTAAGTATAAAGCTAGTGGCTTTCTTTACAGGCATAAAGCAAGGTTAGTTGCTCAAGGTTTTTCGCAATTACTTGGCTTTGATTATGATCATACATTTAGTCTTCTGGTGAAGATATCTACAGTTCTATTTTTTTGTCTCTTGTTGTTACTCGTAATTGGCCCTTACTACAACCATATGTTAAGAATTCTTTTTTAAATGGCGTTCTTGACTCCCCCGTTTATATGGAGCAGCTTACTGGATACAAAGACCCGATGCGTCCTGATTTTGTTTGTCGTCTACACAAGGCCATTTATAGTTTGAAACAAGCTCCTCGTGCTTGGTTTCAACGTTTCAATTCATTTTTTGTTGGCCTGGGTTTTGTATGCAGTTTCTCCGATAAATATTTGTTTGTATTTTCCCAGGGTGCCTCTTTGCTCTACTTGTTGGTTTATGTTGATGGCATTATTCTTACTGGAAATAATGGTCATCTTATTCAAAAGTTTATTGATCTTGTTAATCAGGAATTCAAGATTATCTATCTTGGCACTCTGCAGTATTTTTTAGGTTTAGAGATTGTTCGTACTTCCGACGGTTTATTCCTTGGTCAGGCTAGATATGCCAAGAACATTTTATTGCATGCTGGAGTGCAGGATTCAGCGCATGTTGCCATTTCTTTTGTGGCTTTTTCGCAGCTTGTTAGCTCTTACAGTAAGCCATTGGAAATCCCACAGTTTATCATTCTTTGGTTGGTGCACTTCAGTAACTGTTGTAAGATTCATGGGTTTCTAACATAAAATCAATTGTTACTATGTAGAGATAACCTATGATCTTATATACTAAACAAATACTTTGTCAACCACCAATGTGGGAGTCTCAAGACTCTCAAACACGCCCCCTCACGTGCGGCGGCATTATTCATCGCTCGCAGACATAGACAGAAAGGGGTCACGAGCCTTTCAGTGGGATATACGTCCACTGGGCCGATCAGACCAACCTTGGGCTCTGATACCTTGTAAGATTCATGGGCTTCTATCATAAAACCAATTAATACTATGTAAATATGACCCATGATCTTATATATTAAACAAATACTTTGTCAACCACCAATGTGGGACTCTCAAACAGTACTAAAATTACTACGACAACACATGAGACATTGGTCATGAAACAGTAGGCAAGTTTGACCGATGACAGTTGTAAAGAGTTGGAGGAGGGATAATAGGAAAAAGGGCGACTCAGTAGATGGAGCATATGAGGTAGGTGTGAAATGAGTAGGATAGTGTTTTCATCAATGATTACCGGGTTGGCAATATAGATGCGGTTAGTAGGAACATGAATACATAATTAACCCTCATGATGAGAACTATAATCAACAAAATACAAGGGGAAGACTGATATTCAAGCTTATTTGATTGATCGCCGAAGTTGGAGGTGACATGATTGGTTGCACTAGAGTCGAAAAATCAAGGAGGATCATGAAGAGCGGATGGAGAATTGTTCACTGAGGCGGCGTAGGCCTGACGTGGTTGCGAGCCGCGGCCACGGCTGAAGTTGTGAGATGACAAGGATGGGTGGCTGGGAACTCAGTCACGTTCAGACGCTGCAAGCAATTGAGAGCTTCATGGCCCTAACAATGATAAATGTAACATTGAAAAGTGGGCCGAGAGGAAGTGACCGAATCAAGCGCAATGGAAGGTAGCCATGTGGCCATGCTTATGGCAAAGCCTGGGATAACCGTATTTTGGTCTTGAATGCGGGCTTCTTCCTCTAGAAGCATGCCAAGGAGTTGGTGCAACAAAATCGAGGTAAAACGAAGATTGAAAGTCGTATGAAACGCCGCATAGGGAGAATCAAGACCATGAAAAACACATTCAAAAAACTCATCATCAAAGACAAAGAGAGAACATTCCGCTAGGGAATTATAAAATGAGCATTTTTTCTCCACATATTCAAGAATAGAGAGAGAACCCTTGGGAAAATCCTGAAGTTGATGTTTCAGACGCTTTAAATTGGAAACATTTGCTCTAAGATCACCCATGCGTCGGAGGTAGTAACTGCACGAACAACATTAGCAAGCAAAGAAGGAGAGATTGTTGATTAAATCCATACTAAAACCAAGCAATCCTTCTTCTTCACGTGACAAATACCAAATAAGGCTCGGTGGAGAGGGCGGCTTGAACGAATAAGAGATGGCTTCTAAGATCTCGTACGGGGCCGAACCCGGAACAAGAAACGAGTCGAGATCATAGGCGACAAGAGCAGACTTGATAGATTGATGCCAAAGTGAGTTATTATTTCGATCAAGATGAAACTAGAGAGCAGGGAGCTTGACAATGGGGGACTGATCAGAGGTGGCAGCGGTAGCATTGGAGGAAAACATGTCATCAAATCCCATCATAGGGGATCGACTGATCGTAAACAAAGAGGAGGGACGGCAGACGGGATTTGGCAAAATTTAGGGTTTAGAAAAGATTGGATCGTGTTAGTTTGATACCATGTAAAACAGCATACAAATTGTGTAAAACTGACTTGTATTCATTCATCATATAACAAGTATTTATACACGAGATTGATTAAGCAATAAGCAAAACTATGGTACTAAAGATATACAACAACTGTATTCCGAAAATACAATCTATATATTCCAATACCAGTATGTTCAACGTTACTTGAATTGGATTTTTTCTGTTGTTTCCTATCAATGGCAGAGTCGATGTCGATCGCTTGATTTCGGTTGAACCGACAATTAATTGACATATGACCAAAATTGATCAATAATATGAAATTATGGTCGTATTTAAATGCAAAAATATGAAAAAACATAATGTAAAAACTCATTTTAGAATGTTTAAATTTAATATGTAATTTAACCAACGCAGTGTATAAATAAATAAAATAACATCAAAACTTATGGACAGACACATGTCAGGAAACTCGAATTAATAAATCTCCAGATTTTTCACTTAAATTGAACAATCACTGTGCTCCGTGGATACAAATTACAAATAATCACAATCGAGAATGTACCGCTTGTAAACATTTCAAAATATTACATCTTTCACAGCTGCAAGTATGGAATACCGCACTTCCAGCATAACAACACATGACTCAAAGCAAGCCAGCAAGCAATGAATTTTAAAAAATGGAGAAGATGAACAAAAAACACAACTGAAATGACCAAACTTTTTCCTATTATACCTAGAAGGCAGTCAATGTAATGCTATTCTTTTATTTCCCCCTCCATTTTATGATTAGTGATGGGAATGCTGCTCACTCTTGGAGGTCCTGCACCAGGCCGTGGCCTGGCGGGTGAGGGAGGATAGGATAGACGTTTCTTCGCAGATACAACAACCGGAGTCTTTTCTGGTGTCCCGTTTTCCAATCCCAGTGGACTTTGCAGCCGTGTCTTTGCCTTGGCAGACTTGGTGGGAGCCATGTAACTTGGTACTGACGCACAACTAGACAAGCTTTCGTCATCTCTAATGGACGACGATCCTCCAGCAATGCTGTGCCTCCTGTTCCTCTCTGACTGCACGCTGAAAATGCTCCTAGAGTCATCATCTTGGCTAGGTGCGCCAACCCTGGGACTCGCAGACCTCAGTTTTTTGGATCCCAGTGCAGAAATTGGCTTGGAAGTTGGAGTACTCGGAGAGTGACGATTGGTATAATGATTCAGAATTTGGGTGCCTGGTGACAATGGATTGTCGGAATTCAGCTGATGCCGGGCAAAGGATTTGGTGATTTCTCCTGCAACGGTAATCAAAGTTGCATTCTTGACTGATGTCTGGTCACTGTTGAGTTCTTTCTCACCTATGCCTTGCTCCCATGGCCGGGCAGCCATCCATCGTTCTAACCAGCTCCAACCCCATTGCGGATTAGTAGGGTCCATAAAGAGCAGGTTGGAGGATCTCATCGACTTCTTCCATGTTTGCTGTCATGATTCAAATATTCGAATTAGTTCACTCATGTTCACATAAAGTTCCTCGTAGCTACTGGAAAAATCTTCTTATCTAAAAGGAAATAAAGATAGGTTTTGTCGTTCATTTCACAAGCAAAGAGCAACAAACAATCAGGAGGAACAGCATTGGGGTTCAAATAATTGCAGCATTGTCAATGAGGATTGAGAGACCCAAAATGAAAGATGAATAAAATTAAGATACATCGGTACTGTAAAACAACATCATTATTTAAATAGCTTGACATGTTGGACCTTATGTAAGAACTGCATTCAATTATGCTGTGCTCACTGTTCGCAATTAGGGAAAAGCTAGATAAGCTAAATACCTGATGAGAATATGAATAAGCCAGGGCCCTTTCTCGTCGCATAGCTGCTTCGTACTTCTGAAGTAAGTTTGCCTCAATTTGCTCTTTAGATTGTAGACTCTGATCCCATTCCTCTCCCATCTGTATTTGAAGTATATTCAGTCAGAAAAAATAACATAACCTAGTTAAGTACTAACACCTTCATTTTGAAAATTCCTAGCAGAAGATGCATGGATTACTTCAAATTTTGTATAAACAATTAACGACCATGATATAAACTTTGTGAATAATGGCTAAAATCTTGAACTAGCACAGAAGATTGGACTGAACATTGGAGATGACCATGATAAACTCCAAGATAATAGGGCATCAGCTAATGATCACCAGATTCACCACACACACACATTTTTGAGAAAGATATAGCTCCTCGTAACCTGTGCGTGAAAGTTTTGGGCAACCTAAACACTTTAGATGCTTCTTTTGATTCACAGACTTATTGATGGGTGATAATTTTAAAATTAAAAGAGGAAAAAATAGGCAGAGTAACAGAAACCCACCCTTAAAGTCTCAAGTTCTTTTGCACGTGTCTGTAGAAGCTGTTTTTGGAGTTCCCGGTTTTCCTCTGACATCCTGAGCCTTCTAGAATTAATCTGCGACTGTACACGAGACAGAGCTTGCATACATTTCAGCGCATTTCCAGTCTGGCGCTTAGCAGTTGCTCCATCCACAAGTGTTTTTAACCTGACAAGACCTCTTAAGGCCCGCAATGCTCTCCTGGCCTGAAAAACAATTGCATCCA
>JAULKM010035892.1:0-13431 GCA_032355605.1 Rubia tinctorum
TTTCTTCCATGTCACCAGAAGCTTTGGCAGAGATTCCAGATTGTGCTACTTCTAAAGAAATCTGGGATAATGTTCTGCCGATATTTCATGACAGCAATGCTTCCACCATTTTTTGTCTTCGTGCAGATGCTCATGGTATACTGAACACTGGTACAATTCATGAACTTCATTTGAAATTTAAAGAAAATTTTGAGAAATTGGCTATGATGGATTCACCTGTTAGTAATGATGATCAGATTATTTGGTTCTTGACTGCCCTTGGTATTGAGTTTAAAATTTTTCTGCACAATTAATTAATTCTTCGCCCACTCCTTTGTATGCCGATGTTTTATCCCGTGCCAAAAACCACGAGGCATTTTCAGTAATTTACAAGGAAAATCAGAACCTACAGTAGCCCCTGCTGCATTCACGGCGGGAGATTACCCCTCGGCTGGCCGCGCATGGGATCACACGTCGGTGAGGGACGGCAGCGCGTTTGGTTCACGCACCGTCAAGGGCGATCAATTTGGCGGATGACACGATAGCCGATCTGCTCCTGGGAAGTTCTCGGCTGGTTCTTGATGCGGGTGACCGCACTGTACCTGGTGTGGTCGTCCTAGTTAATTATTGCGACTTGTTACAAGATGTTGGCTCCTACTGGTTCTCAGGGTTGTCGTACATAGTCCACTCATCTGGCTAAAAATTTTCAGTTATCCATGCAGTGTGACCCATTTGCTCATCATTCTGATTGGTACATTGATTCTGGTGCCTCCAGTCATATGGCGCCATCCGCTTCTGGTTTGGAGACTAAGATTTCTCATATTGGTGCATCTAAGATTTCTGATGATTTGTACTTATGGGATGTTCTGGTAGTTCCGGATTTTACTAAGAACTTATCGTCCATTAGTAAACTGACCAGAGATTTGAATGTTTTTGTCACTTTTGATGATCGGAACTTTGTTATTCAGAAAAAAGTTTCCAAGGCAGTCGTGGGCAGGGGCCACAGTGAAGGTGGTCTTTATGTGTTGGATAGAGGAGGCGCAACTTTAGTTTCTCATTTGCAGCAGAATAAAGGACGTTCATCATATGAGCTTTGGCATGCTCGCTTGGGTCATGCGCCTACAATAGTCATTTCTAGTTTACAGAAGTCTGGTTTACTTTTTGTTTCGTCTTTATTACCTAAACTGCAGACCCGTGCCTCTTGTGTTATGGCTCGAGGTCAACGGTTAGTTTTGTTGAGAACCATAAACGTGTTGAGCATGCACTTGATTTGATTCATTGTGACTTGTGGGGTCCTTCCCCTATTTTATCGACGAATGGTTTTTCATACTATGCATTATTTGTGGATGATTTTTCCCGCTTTACTTGGCTGTTTCCACTTTGTCGCAAGTCCAATTTTATTGATACATATCTTCAGTTTGAGGCATTGGTCGAGAATCAATTTTTGGCCAAAATTAAGATTTTTCAGAGTGATGGCGGTACAGAGTTTCTGAACACTCGTCTACGATCTCATTTTGCTGCTAAAGGCATCCGTCACCAGATTTCGTGTCCCTACACTCCGAAACAGAATGGCCGAGCAGAGAGGAAACATAGACATGTTGTCGAGATGGGTCTCACATTATTGTTCCATTCACACCTTCCTATATTTCACTGGGATGATGCTTTTGCCACGGCTGTCTACACGATCAACTGACTACCCACTCTTGTTCTTCACAGAGCTTCTCCTTATAGGCTTCTCTATGACCACGACCCCATATACTCGAATTTTCATCCATTCGGATGTTGGGTTTTTCCTTTTGTCCGCCCTTATGCTGAGCACAAGTTGGCTCCCCGCAGTCTACCATGTGTTTTTCTCGGTTACAACTCTCAATACAAGGGCTTTCGATGTTTTGATCCATCTGCTGGCAAGGTCTACGTTACGTGCCATGATCGCTTTGATGAGACATTTTTTCCATTTTCCATGACTTCGACTTCGGTCTCGGGCTCTCTTCCATCGGTGCTTGATGTCTTGGAATTTCTTGATCCGAACTCTCAGTCCCCTTCTACGCCGCCTGTTCGAGAGGCCACACCCCCACCATGCCTTACATGTGCAGACTCAGACTTAGCTTCTAGGACGGTAGTCCAACGTCCCCCAGTACCGACACCTTCTCTGGTGCCCTCGTCCGATCCCTCTCCGATTAGTTCACAGTCTCCTGCTTCCTCGGCTGGATCATCTCCTATTGCTTCGCCAGACCCGATGCCACCGAGTTCTCCTCCACAGCCTCGGACTCATCAAATAACTACCAGATCTTCCACTGGAGTGATTCAGCGCCGGGACTACTCGGACATTCTTGCCCACGGGCTCACTGCGGCTTTACTCTCTCAGTCTGAGCCCACTGATTATCGCACTGCCCTTCAGGATCTAGCTTGGGTTTCTTCCATGGATGACGAGATGGCTACTCTTCAGAGTCAGCAGACTTGGGTTTTGGTGCCTCGTCCCTCAGATGCTAACATTGTTGGTTCCAAGTGGGTCTATCGCCTCAAGTATTGACCGGATGACACTGTTGAGCGTCACAAAGCCATACTTGAGGCGCAAGGTTTCTCAAAGATTCCTTGGTTTGATTTTGACTACACTTTCAGTCTTGTGGTCAAAGCTTCAATCGTCCGGACAGTTCTTTCCATTGCCACAATGCGTGCCTGGCTGCTTCATCAGATAGATGTCAAGAATGCCTTTTTGAATGACTTTCTTGATTCTCCAGTTTATATGAAGCAATTGGTTGGTTATCAGGATCCTGTTCATCCAGAATATGTTTGTCACTTGCAGAAAGATATTTATGGTCTTAAGTAGGCTCCTCGAGCTTGGTTCCATCGCTTCAACACTTATTTGACTCAGTTTGGCTTTCAGTGCAGTTTTGCAGACACGTCTTTGTTTGTGTTTTCTAGAGAATCTTCGTTGCTCTATCTTCTGGTCTATGTGGATGACATCATTCTCATATGCAATGATTCGACTATCCTCCATAAGTTCATTGATCTGACGCACCATGAGTTTGCGATTAAGGACCTTGGTGCCCTTCATTACTTTCTTGGCCTTGAGGTAACACATACATCTTTAGGTTCACTTCTTGGACATGCAAAGTATGCACGAGATATTTTGACACATGCTGGAACGTCGGATGCCTCTCCGGTTGTTACTCATTTTATGCCACGTTTTTAGTTACATAGTTCTATCAGTCTCCCATTTTAGAATCTGACTTTGTATCGTTCACTGGTAGGAGCTATCCGGTATTTGACTATCACTCGTCCAGATTTGGCTTTCTCAGTCAACACCGTCAGTCAGTTCCTTCAGGACCCCAGAGATGATCATTTTGTGGCCGTTACACGGATTCTGTGATATGTTTGAGGTACTCTACACTTTGGCCTCACGTTTCATTCTACTTCTACTCCTGAAGTGTTGGGGTATTCAGATACTGACTGGGCCCGTTATGTGGAGACTCTTCAGTCTACCTATGGAGTGACAAGAAGTAGCCCACAGTTTCTCGTTCCGGCACTGAATCTGAGTACCGGGCGCTTTCCAACACTTCTTCAGAGGTAGTTTTGCTTACACACTTGCTTCGAGATCTTTGGGTACCCCTTTCTTGTTCACAGTTGCTGTAATGTGACAACATCATCGCTATTTTCTTGGCTCAGAATCTAGTGTCTCACAAGCGGGCGAATCATATCGACATCGAATATAACTTTGTTCCGGAGTTGGTGGTCTCCGACAAGGTTCGGGTTGCACACATACCCACTTCTCTTCAAATAGCGGGAATCTTTATCAAAGGTCTCTCTCGTTCGCTGTTCGAGTTCTTCAGATCCAAGTTGTGCGTCAGCAAGCATCTGACGCTTCGCTTGAGGGGAGGGGGTGTTAGATTAAATCAGTTAGATTATTAGATTAGATTTTATTTTTTTAGAGTTATACTTGGAGTCTTCTACTTTTATGTCTTGTACTCTATTTATTCTCCTGATAATCAATAATAATCATTACGGGAAATATATTCTATCAAAGGGGCAAAATTCAGAACATTGTTTTGGTTTTTTTTACATTTTGGAGGTATTGGAAAGTGGGAATAAAATGGTTAGGTCATATTGTGTCGGTTTGTCACTATTGCTGGTTATTGATTCTAATTCTAAATTGGACATGGGATGAGTTTGGAAGAAGAAGGGCAGGATTGGAACCTTACCGGCGTTGCCTCGGCGTATTCTTTGGCATCAGAGAAGCTCAGGCGACTCTGAGACACTGAGGTACGTGGTTGATTTGAGGGGGTTTTGCGGGGTGAATTTGGGTTGGGTTTTTGAAGCTTTTGTGTAAAATATGAATGGTTGATTTTATTGATGGCACAAGGGTACAATATATATATATATACAACATATATAAAATGGCAAATGGAAAATAATTCTATCTAAGGTACAAGATATACATAAAATATAACAAAACACTCTCTCAAGTTAGAGCATGAAGATCACGAATGCCCAACTTGCCAAAAAGAGTCTGAAATGCATATTGTCCAAAGGATTTAGTGAACAAATCTGCAGGTTGACTGTACGTGCAAATATGATGAGTAACAACTTCACCGGACACTACCAAATCACAAAAAAATGACAATCAATCTCAATGTGTTTCGTACGTTCATGAAACACAGGACTGACTGCAATATGAAGAGCTTCCTGACTATCACAGTATAGATGCATAGGAGAGGAACGTCTTACGCCCAAGGACCGAAGAAGTGACTTAAGCCAGAGCAACTCAAAGAAAGCAACGACTATAACATGACATTCCGCGTCATCCGAAAACAAATAAACAGTAGGCTATTTCTTTGTCTTTCATGATATAAGAGACTTGCCAAGAATTAAAAAATATCCTGTCAAAGAACTACGAGTAATAAGGCAGTTAGCCCAATCCAAATCACAAAATGCAGTAAGCTGAAGCGTCCTCTTAGTAGAGAGAAATAGACTTTAACCTAGGTGACTCTTCAAAAAATGTAAAATCCGCAGTGCAACCTGCCAGTGCGCTACACGAGGCTTTTCCATAAACTGCGCCAAAGTGTGCACAAAATAACTAAGCTCCAAACGAGTGATTGTAAGATAAACCAACTTTCCAACCAGACGTCGACATTGCGTTGGATCATCGAATGCCAAGTTGTGCCTATGTTCCATCGAAAAATAAGTGGGCTTGGCTGCCAACAAACTAGTATCTGTTAAAATATTTGGGGACTCAAAAAGAAAAAAAGATGACATTGTCACCCTCTCAACCTTCTCGTATTCTATAAAACATAAAATATCATAGAACACAATCATAAAAAACAATTCAAAGAAGTAAAACTAATCAACCACCATCGAAGAGCACACGAAGAAGAGAACAATCAAGAGTGCGAGGAGAAGATTTTTCAATGAAGTGATGACGATAATGGTGTTGGTGAGAAGATATATATGCAAGCATGTGTGAACATCGCATAAATTTCTAGAAAACTTAATTTATTAACTTACCGTAATGTATTTGAATATTAATTATCATCAGTTCGCACAGGAAAATTGGCGATGGCCAATAATGGTGCTGGACTTTCAGAATCCAAAAAATAAAATCAGTTCAAAAGGAGGAAAAGAAGGTGCTACGACTTGGTTTGGCTTAGTTAATCTAAGAAACGATTGGATGAGGTAAATAATTTAAATGACACAACTTTAGGGCTTGTCGGAGGAGGATTGGTACACATATTCGAACTATTAAAAAAGGCCTATTTTCATTTTCACTTTACACAAAAGATTAATATTAAAAGAAAACTTTCCATGTACAAATCCTTGCTTTACGGTGCCTAATACTCTAACCACATATTTCTAAGAGGGAAAATCATTATTGAAGACATTGTTTCAACCAAAGTCCAATGATCATCCAAAACCTTCAGTGATTTAATAAATCAAGTTGGAACCTCCAATACCGACGCTATGGTAGAACCACTATAAGTAAAAAACTCAGAAAGGGTTGCTCGTCTGTTAAAACAATACCATGAGGGGTAACAAACTCTAAAGAAATATTGTGGAGACAATGTAGTAAATGAATGGAGGGAAGGGGCGTTGAATTGGGCGGGATCAGTCACATTGGCATTTGAGTCACCGCCATGGTTAGGAATTCAGGTAGGGTCGGGAGAGAAAGAAGAGAATGAAGAGTTAGGGGTTTTATGGAGAGCGAGATGGTTGCAGGATTTTTCGGGGGGGGGGGGGGGATTTTGGTAATGATGAAATTTGATTTGAGGAATAGTAAAGTCAAAATAAGTAAAAATATAAAATAAAAGAATGAGGCATAGGTAATGGGGAGAAGGTATATGGTAGCAGCTGGTTAAAATGTATTTAAGATGACTTGGGACGAATAGAGTGATGGCAATGGCAATAGCACTACTACTAAAAAATGGCGCTTGAAGTTGTGATTAAATCATTGTTTGTGGGAATAAATGGTACATTTTGTAACTCTAGTCATTATTCATTGATTTTGTTTATTTTTCATATTTTCCAGGTGCTAAAGTAAAATGAGTGTGTTTATTACCTTTTATTTTTCAAGTGCTATAGCATGTGTGAACATCACTTAAATTTCAAGAAAATTTAAATTATTATCTACATGAACATATTTGGATAGTAACATTGTCAATTCACACTAGGAAAAAGATAATGGGCAATAACAGTGTTGTGCAATAATGATGCTAGAGTTATTTAAAAAGGAAAACAAAAATATGTTTGAAAAATGAAAAAAATAAAATGATTGATTTGACTTTGCATAAAATTCCAAAAAAACTAAAACATCTAATTTTGTTTGGATAACAATCATCGTCAATTCACACATGAAAAACTGTGATGTGCGATAACAGTGCTAAAGTTCTGAAACACAACAAATGAAATCAATTTAAAATAGGAAAAAGAATGTGCTCGACTTGGCTTGGCTTAACTAATTTAAGGAAACAACGGGATGTGGTAAATAACCTTAACGACACTATTTTAGTGCTTATCAGAGGAAGATTGACACAATATATCCGACTATTGAATTAATTTTATTTTCATTTTCACTTTGCACAAAATACAAGTAATAAAAGAAAATTTTTAAGAAAAAATCCAAGGTTTTACGGATACTAATATTCAAACTCCATATTTTTAAATGGAAAAATCATCAGTTTTTCCACAAATGGCCATAGAAGATCCAAAACCTTAAGAGAATTGAGAATCTTGTTTAGAACCTCCAATGATGACTCTCGGGCGGAATCACTCCCAATATCAAATGCAAAAAAAGGTTTCTCGCCCGTTAAACAATACACTGGGGTCGAATATGGAGTTTGGGAACATTATAGTAAGTGAATAGTAGGAAATGGCGTCAAATTGGGTGGGATCATTCACATTAGCGTTAAAATCACTGTCGATAAAATTTGGGTTTGGTCGAGGGGAGAAGGAAGAGTTAGGGATTTTATGGAAAGAGAAATAGGTGTGGGGGTTTTCGATTGGGGGAGGGGGGATTTCGGTGATGATGACATTTAATTTGAGGAACACTACACACACAAAAGGTTAAAAAAAAGAAGAAAAAAGAGCATATGGTAATAGGGAGAAGTAATATACTAGAGAGTGGTTGGAGTATTAAAGATGGCTTGGGATGGATAAAATGTGGGGCAGTGACAGCTCGACAATGCTGAAAGTTATGATTGGGCCATTGTTTGGGGAATCAATGGTGCATTTTACAATTTTAGTCCGTCTTCATTGATTCTGTTTAATGTCGTTGAAGTGTAGGGTAAGCGGATGGAACCAATGAAGCGGGGTTGGGCGGGATGGCAGGTTGAAGGTGGTCACTTTTGACTTTTGTTCAAATCAATGGCGACTGCATTTGTATACATACAACAATTAAAATATTCTTTTTTCCCATCCTAGTTCTTGTAGATTTGTCCTTTTTATTATTTTTTTGTAAAATCGTTTGCTTAATTTTTGGCATTGTTTGTGGATTCTGTATTTTCCAATTTTCAACCGATTATAATTATCTTTTTCAATTTCACAATCTCATTTGTTTCTCTTGATTTATCATAGAAATTACGAAGCAAAATTTTAAGAAAAAAGGTTCATCCTAAGATTCTAGGCAAGCACATATTCTGAGTTAATTTTCATCTCTAAACTTTATTTCTAGAAGATTAAAATCATTAACTTACTAGAACTTATTTGGATAGTAACATAGTTAATTCACACTAAGAAAAAGGTGTTGGGCGATAGCAGTGCTGGGCGATAATCGTGCTAGAATTATGGAACAAGGAAAACAGAATCAGTTTGAAAGACAGAAAAGGCAAAATGATCGATTCGGCTTCACATATATTTTTATAAAACTAAAATTATTAATTTATGAATTGTATTAGGTAGAAATCATTGTCAATTGGCACAAGATAAACAATGATGGGCGAAAACAGTGTTAGAGTTCTTACACACGAAAAATTTAATCTGTTTGAAAGTAAAAAAGGAAGATTATTGACTTGGCTTGGCTAAGTTAATCTATGGAAATGATGGAATATGATAAATAACTTAAGTGACACTCTTTTAGGGCTTGTCAAAGTAAGATTGGCACAACATAACCAATTATTAGAACGAAAACCTAATTTCATTTTTTACTTTAAACAAATGACAAATAATAAAAGAAAATGTGTCATGTACAAATCCATGATTTTACAGATGCTGATACTTGAACTCCATGGTTTTAAAAGGATCATCATTGAAAACATTTTTTTTCATCCAAAGTCCAAAGTACATCCTAAACCTTTGGATTGGGTCGGTGAGAGAAGGAGGAGAAGGAAGAGTTGGGGGTTTTATGGGGAACGAGATGGTTGCGGTGTTTTTCATGGGGGATTTTAGTGATGATGACATGCATTTGGTTTGAGGAATAGTACAACCATAAAAGGTAAAACAATAAAAGAAGGGGGCATGGGTAATGGGTAGAAGTCATATTGTAGCAGATGGTTATAGTGTATTTAAAATGGTTTGGGATGAATAGAGTGGTGGCACTGACAACATTACTGCCAGTGCACAATGGTGCTCGAAGTTGTGATTGAGTCACAGTTTGGGGGAATTAGTGGTACATTTTTCAATTCTAGTCATTCTTCATTGATTCTGTTTATTTTTTCCCCATATTTTCAGGGTGCTAAAGTAAAATGGATGTGCTTATTACCTTTTTTCGAGTTCTAAAGCATGCGTGAACATTACTTAAATTTCAAAAAAAATTAAAATTATTAACATACTGGAACATATTTGGATAGTAATATAGTCAACTCACATTAGGAAAATGATAATGAACAATAATAGTTTTGTGCCATAATGGTGCTAGAGTTATTGAACAAGGAAAACACGAATCAGTTTGAAAAAGGAAAAACAAAATGTTCTACTTGACTTAGCATAAAATTCCAAAAAACTAAAATAAATTACCTAATTGTATTTGGATAACAATAATTGTCAATTCATACAAGAAAAATGGTGACGTGCGATAACAGTGTTGAAGTTTCTAGTCACAAAAAACAAAACCAGTTTAAAAGGGGAAAAAGAAGACGCTCGACTTGGCTTGGCTTAATTAATCTAAGGAAATGATGGGATGTGGTAAATAACTTAAATGGCACTATTTTAGCGCTTGTTAGAAGAAGATTGACACAATATAACCAAACTATTCAACTAAAGTCTATTTTTATTTTCACTTTGCACAAATGCAAATAGTAAAAGAAAAGTTGTCATGTAAAATTCCATGGTTTTACGGATACTAATACTAAAAAATCCATGGTTTTACCCTAAACCCTTTTTAAAAGGAAAAATCATCATTTTTCCACGAAATACCATAGAACATCTAAAACCTTCAGTGAAGTGAGAATCTTGCTGGAACCTCCATAGACGATTCTCTGACACAACTATTCTAAATATCAAATGAAGAAAAGGGTTGCTCGTCTGTTAAACAGTACCCCGAGGGGTAATTGACTTTGAAGACGTATTTTCAAGACAATCTAGTGGTAGGAAGAGGCATCGAATTGGGCGAGGTCAGTCACATTGACATTAGAATCAGCGCCATGGTTAGAAATCAAGTTCGATCGGGAGAGCATGAAGAGTTATAGGTTTTATGGAGAGCGGGATTTTTGTAGCAATTTTCATAGGGGGATTTTTGTGATGACATTTGATTTGAGGAATAGTACAAGTAGAAAAGGTAAAGAAAAAAAAAGAAAGAGCATTTGGTAATGGGAAGAATTAATATAGTAGCTAGTGGTTGTAGTGTATTAAAGACAGTTTGGGACGAATAGAGTTGATTGTAGTGACTACAGCTTTGCCACTGCATGGCGGCGCTAGAAGTTGTGATTAGGTTACCGTTTGGGGAATCAGTGGTTTATTTTGCAATTTCAGTCTTTCTTTATCGATTCAGTTTTGATTGTTTCTTCTCTTTCGGGTGCTAAAGTAAAAGGGTTGTGTTTGCTACCTTTTTCCACGTGCTAAACCATGCGTGTACATCACATAAATTTCAAGAAAACTAAAACTATTAACTTACTGGAATATTTTTTGGATGGTAACACGGTCAATTCACACTAGGAAAATGTTGATGGGTGATAACAATATTGGGCGATAATGGTGTGCAAGAGTTATGAAACAAGGAAAACGAAATCAGCTTGGAAGAGGGAAAAATGAATGATTAGTTTCACTTATCTATTGAAAGGAAATGATGTGATGTAGTAAATACCTTAAACGAAACTGTTTTAGGACTTGTCAAAGGAAGATTGACACAACATATCCGATCTATTGAACGAAAGCTTCACTTTACAAGTGAGACAAATAATAAATGAATGAAAACTTGCCACCTACAAATCCATGGTTTTACAAATATTAATACGATAAATACATTTTTAAAGGAAAACCGTCATTAAAAAAACCATCATTCTCAAGGTCTGCTCCTCTTCCACCTCTTCCACCTCCCTTGTATGCAAGATCTGCTTCACTTCCTCTTCTGCAGGTCTAGTTTGCACGGTCAGCTTTTCTAAAACAACTATGTTTATGTTGAAAACAACAAAAAAATATGGGAAAAATGTATTACAGATGTAATATCCACAGATGGCATTGATGTTGTGCCTGCTACAAGTGAGTAGTGTTGTCACATTGTTTCATCCCCAACCGACGTTCGCAGAAGGGTGATGAAGACAAAATGTGCGAATGAGGTTGAAGTCCTATTGGTTTCTCCTAGTCAAGGTATCATTGCGCTTGCAAATGGTTGCAATTGTTTGATGATTGTTAGGATCTTGAAGGCAACGAGTGTAGTGTTGTTGGGTGCAACCATACTAGGATTGTTATTGTGGTTTATTCTACTTGGTGGATGCTAGTCGTGGGATGCCGACTTTTTTAGTGTAGTGCCCTTTAGTGTATGTCGTCGACGAATTACTTTTGTTATGATTTGATGAATGAATTTGAATGTGTTTTATGCTATTTGGCTAGTGGTTGCAGTTGCTTTTGTTGCCCGATTCAATCATTTGGAAAGGAAGTTTAATGAATTCCATTGAGGAAGTTATAATTGTTTAAAGAAGGTAATACTGATCTAACCCTATGTTATTTAATTAAGTGTTAATTGAATCCGATGTTTTTTTCTTCAATTAGTGCTGATCTAACCCTATCCCCCCGTCCCAATTCAAATTGCACAACAATCATTGATGTTGAATCGTCGGGTACATAACATCGTGGGCAACGTGGAGAAGCATACCCTTCTAGCCTTATCAATGTATAGCTCACAAGAATTTGGTGACTATATGGTGGTAAAATAAACATTTTTATTTAGTGGCATGTCCTATTGGTTAATGGCATGTCCTATTGTGCGTGTGTATGTGTGTGAAAAAAATGATGTACCTTCTTTGTTGGTGACGTGATCGCCTTGTCCAAGTTCCTGTCTTCTTCCATTGGTGTGAGAAGCATAGGGACGCAGTTGACCTCATCTTTGCCAGGCGAGTGGCGTGAACCACTACATGGGGGTGTCCAACTCGGCGTCAAGTCGTACAAATTGTCTGGGACAGGAAGAGTGGTGTGTTAGATTAACTTCCTTACTAAAATGTCTTTTTGATTTATGCTTTTGTCTCGTACAATTGTTTCTTTTTTAAAATGTGCACCTTAGATGGTTTTACCCTATTGTAAGTGCTCACGATACCGAATGAATATTTTTCTGATAAGAAGGAACCCACCCCTAGCACGACCTAGGTGATCTAATTTACCAGTAGCTTCGGTAAAGATATCAATTTTACCCATCGGAAGAAAGTTCCCTTCAACTTGATCTTGTTTAAATTTAGCCTATATACGCGAGGTGATTAAAACATGTTGCATAAAAAATGTTTCGGAAATGTAACTAATGAGAAAAAAAATCTAGTG
The DNA here is from genome assembly GCA_032355605.1 of Rubia tinctorum. NCBI lineage: Eukaryota > Viridiplantae > Streptophyta > Magnoliopsida > Gentianales > Rubiaceae > Rubia > Rubia tinctorum. The sequence goes on from JAULKM010035892.1 coordinate 12,370, forward strand.
AGGTTTACCACTCGTTTCGCAAGTTCAATTTCAGAAGGTTTAGTGAATGTACCCTCTTTGTTTTGATGGCTCCATAGGAATAGATTACACCTCTCGATCTCCTCCACATCGATCGGCTTGACCAATGATCTTGCCCCCTCCTCCATCATCCGCCCTCAATTTCTAGTTAAACTTTTTTTTGAAACGTTCTTTTATGAATTCGAGGGCCGTAAAACCATATCCCCCATGGCTCTTCCGATGATGATATTCATTCTTCTTGGCATTGTCTCTCTTGGCTTCCCTCGTCCCCTAGGTTATGAAATCATAGACAAGCTGCTACTAAAGAATGGGTAAGATTAATACACACAAACTTAATTACTAGTGGACTTCATTTTCTTAGGCCCATATCTTGTGTATCTCCCAAATTTCTGGTTGAATGTGTGTATAAGTTAACCACGGACGTTCTCCTTTCCTATGAGAAAATATGTAATCCCGTGATAATTTGTGCTTGTGCTCTCTCAAACTCTTCAATAACATGCTCATTGCTGTTTTTCTCAAAACCTCCAAGTCGGGAGCATCGATTTCAAAAGGTCTCCATTTAGCATAATTTGAGGCTAACATGTAAAAATTTATTATTGGGAAACTAGTTGAGCAATTTTATAAGGTTCGTAATAAAAACTCAATATCGATACCTTGCACTCCATCAAAAGGATGTCTTTGTACTCCTTTGGGACCTTGTTTCAATTGTCATACTTTATGTCTACCCTCATTCTCCAACCTTCCCAACCCAACCAAACCACCTAACACGTTTCTCAGACAAACATTTCCCCAATTTGTTAAATACTAATAATGTGAATTCCTTCCTAGAAATTCTCTGCTCTAATGTCCTACACGTTGGGAATTGATTAAATCTAATTTAGCGGAATATCAATAACCATATTCAAGATCTTATGCATGTATTCAATCTGAATCTATCTAAAGGTTTAGATTACCTTTGTAGCGTGCAGAGAAACGTTCAATCACGGAGAAGAGAATCCCAGATGTGATTCCTCTATACGTATCCACACAGCACGATCGGATCGC
>JAULKM010035901.1:0-13431 GCA_032355605.1 Rubia tinctorum
GAAAATATTTAATTTTTTAAAACTAAGAACATACAATAGAAAATTTTAACTATTTAAAATGTGTTTTATGAGAAAAATAATAATTAATTCTTATATTTTGCGGTATTCTATCATACCGTACCGATACCAACCAACTTTACGTATACCAATATGTTGGTATGTCAAAATTTTGGTATGGTATTGGTTTTTGAAAATAACATACCGACATTGTTGGTATGTTACATAGTATTAGTAAAAATTGATGGTAACCGTACCGAATCCACCCCTAGTCCCTAGTATTTATTAAAGGAGACTATTTTTGCCACATGACATTCAAACATAATTCTTGTCAAATGTTGCTTGCATAGTTCTTCCCATCGTGCTTCATGATTTTTTAAAATGTAATTATTAATTACCATATCACATCTAATATGAAGTCATCTTTTCATTTTCATGTGCAAGTCTCATTAATAACATTATTCTAAAATATTTAAAGTTTCATTCTCTCCCCACTTTTCTTCACCTTTTTCCATACTACCCCATTTCATTTTGTTAGATTTTTCCTTTTCCAAATTCATATCTTTGTACTTATGTCACAATTATATGTATTTTTCTCCATTTACTTAAGTCCCATGCACCTTAATACAATTGCCCCCACCCTCACTGTGTGGTTTTATCTTTGAAAAATCTATATTATATATTAAAGGAGGTCATTTTTGCCACATGACATTCAAACATAATTCTTACCACATGTTGCTTGCATAGTTTTCCACATCAGTTTCATGAAAATAATTTAAAATGTAATTATTAATTACCATGCCCCATCTAATATGAAGTCATCTTTTCATATCCCCGTGCAAGTCTCATTAATAATATTCTCCTAAAATATTGAAAGTTTTATTCTCTCCCCACTTTTCTTCTCCTTTTTTTCCTCATATTACTCCATTTCATTTTATTAGATTTTTTCCGTTCCAAATTCAGATCATTGTACTTATATCACAATTATATGTATTTTTCTTCATTCACTTAGGTCTCAGACACCTTAATACAATCTCCCTCACCCTCACCATGTGATTTTATCTTTGAAAAATTATACATAAATTAAACAATTTTAACGTGAATAAGAATATTTGGTCAAAATCAACTAAATTTTTTTGATTAGTTTTTTTTATTAAAGTTATAATAAAAACATAGATGGTAGTATAGTTCATGAATTAATATAAGTTTGGGCAGTGCCCGGGTATTACCTAGTATATATATTAAAGGAAGTTATTTTTACCACATGACATTCACACATAATTCTTTCCACGTCTCATTCACACATAATTCCACATCACTTTCTTAAATTAATTGAAAATGCAATACTTTATAATGTCAATCCTCAATTTACAATGCAAGCCTCTTTCTCATTTTCAATGTTCTTCCTATACTTCAATGTTTTTTAATTAATGAGTGATCAATCATACCCTGTTTATAAGAATGCACATTCTTTTTGAATTTTTAATCTCCATTTGGTAGGGAAATTCTTTCATAATACTTATTTTTTACGATATATACTTTTTAAATTTGATACACTTTCCATTTTGGTTATCTTTTTAATATTATTGAACTATATTTCATGATAATAAGTGAATCATTTTTATCTACTTATTCTTTTTTTACTTAATGAGATCAATTCTTTCCACATTCATTTTTATCTACTTATTCTTTTTTTACTTAATGAGATCAATTCTTTCCACATGATTTAATTAGTTTACAAAAATATCTGAAATTACTACGTTAAACATATAGAATAATAGATGGAGTAACTTATATACATATAATTGTTTTTAATAAAGTTTAATTCTGAGACAAAAATCAGTATAAAATGTTTATATAAATGTCAAATATACTACAGCACTGGATTATTTTATTTATATTTACCTTCAATGGTTTATTTAACAATTTGTAAAATTTATATGCGAATTTTCTTGGAATCCATATCTTGAAGATGGTCTTTCCATAAATTATGAAAATATGAAGGTTTAAATTTTAAACTAGAAGAAATCAAGATAAAATTTTTGGGTTGCATTCATCGTGTCATAAACCTATAACTATTGAATGTTGCATAATAAAATTTTAATACTGCAACTAAAATCTCTCACCTTTCTACAATTTTAATTTAACCACGTTTTTCCACATGCCTATGGAAATGTGTCTTTCTCAAGACTTTGTCTATTTATACGAATTTATTTAATTTTTGTTGACTAATATTTAGAAATGACATATTTTAGTACATATCGGCGAATCCGATATGCTCCGAGTACATCGGCCATTTCGAGCACCGGGAGCAGATGGTGGCGATCACCGGCGGGACGATCAGGAAGCTGGCGGTGCAGAATTCGATCGCTAGCATTCTGACGAACGCGAGGGGGAATGAGTGCGACGCGTTTCATCTCCTTCCTTCGGCTTACGTCACCACGAACACGAGCACTTTTCTGGATTTCAAGCAGAATCACGGCGTTCATCAATGGTGGAGGACGGATATTCATCTGGAGTACAAATTGCACCAGTTCAGATGATGTTTACATCGCCGAGGGAAATCAGGGCGTTTGTTGAATAAACAGAAATTGATTTATTTATTTTTTGAAAATTTGATCATTCTTGTTCCGATTGTAAAGTTTTCTTTTCTTTCCCCGCGGGTTTTCTGTAGATCCTCTTTAGTTATGGGCTTCAGCCAGTAATATGGTTTTGCTTGAAGCCCATTTGAATAAGATAAGCTTGGGCTTCATTCTCTCACATGAAAATCAATAAATCATACATCCAACCGTGTGACCTTGTTCTATTTATTTCATCAGTTTTTGTTTCAGATAAAGAGTCCGTCTTTTGAAAGACGATATTTTCATCTTTCACATTTTATTATTATAATTAAATCTAATATTTTCATAAACTTATGGAAAGACCGACTTTCCCAAAATTTTGCCTCAGATATAACATTATACAAATCTTGTTGGGTTAAAAGCTTTTCCATCGCTACCTTTATGCTGAAATTGATAATATAACCCTGTAAAATGAGAAAATAGCAAATTAACCTAACTTTAGGGTGAATTGTGCAGTTACCAGTTATAAAATTTTGACATTATTCCAGTGTTGACTCACCAATTCAGGTATTGATTGTACATGAAATAACAAAAATACCATTTACCATACCACACATCGAAGCTGCCACCACAACCACACGCCCCAACCATCACCACCTGTCACAACCACCACCCACCACAACCCCACCAACACATTGTCCGACGTCTCTGCTCAAATCAAGGTTTCTCCTTTCGTCCTCCTTGCCACAAATCATTTTCTCCTTTCGCCCTCCCCGCCACCTCCAGCGACGAAGCCCCCTGAGGAAACGATAAGAAAAGGCAACGAAACCCACACTTTCCCTGCACAAACATCGTAGCCAATGTTGCATGAGGAAGAATGATGCTTCGGAGGATATTGTGGTTCGTGAAGGTAGCAGGATGCGTCGGCGGAGGTTCGTGAAGAAAAAAATCAACAAGCGCAAAGATTTGTGAAGAAGAAAAGGAAAGAAATGTTTTTTATTATTTATTTTTTTAGTTCAAGAGTGAAATCATCATTTTTAAAAATTCCGGCTAAATATTCTGTTGACAATTGAAGTCAGCGGTGTCTATAGTTATATTGACACATATATCATAAAGTTAGGGTTATTTTGACACTCTTTCATTTTAGAGGATTATTGACATTTTCAACATAAAGTTAGGGTCATTTTATCAATTTACTCAATCTTTTTTCATAGTGTTCAAAGTATACATTTGGCTTTTAATATTGAAATAATTATAATGGTGATGCATAAGATATTAATATTTTAAAATTACTTATTATGATAAATTTAATGTTATTATGTTACATAATATTATGGCAAAATCTTGAGAAATACTAAGGGTGTTCATGGCTCGGGTCAGCTGTCCCGATCCAAATTGACTAAAATTTTTGGGACAAATGAGTCGGGTCGGGTCAAAGTTTCCATAATTTAGGGTCGGATCGGGTCGGATTGGGTCATGGGTCGACCCAAATCGGCCATTTTTAATAATTGTTTAAATAAAATATACTAGTATTATTTTTAAATGTAATAATATTTAAATAATAAATAATTTATTTTTATATATTTTAAAATGAGAATATTATATTATATTTAATCATATATTATTCACATAATAAAGAAAAATACAATTATTTTCATTTTACTTAGTTAGAATTATTTTTAAATTTTCATTTAAAAAATATAATTTTACTAATTTGTTTATACAATTATGAATATATATTTCATATATTATTTATAATTAATAATGGTTTTGCAAAATTATTTTTTGTTTTATAAAAGAAAATTCAAGAATGTTAAACTTGTTTATGAATTAAATTAATGGTGGGTATATTGTATTAAACTAATTCTCTTTTATTTTTTTTCAAAAATAGGGTAAAATTGCAAATGGGTCAAAACAGGTCGATTTGGGCCAAAATCCGACTGACCCACATCGACCCAATTGAGACATTGACCCAACCCAACCCATATGGGGTCGGGTCGGGTCGGGTCGGGCCGGACAATTTGAACACCCCTAGGAAATACCGTATTTCCATAAGTTTGTGGAAAAATGAGATTTAATTAAGATAATAATAAAAGATAAGAGATCTTAGTTGCAATATTTTTTATAAAAAAAATTCGACATGTAGTAGTTATAAAGTTGATAACCCGATTCATGCAACCCGAAAATTTTATCTTCATTTCTTCTAATTTACACTTTAAATCTTGGTATTTCCATGATTTATGGAAATATCGTTTTTTAAGGTACGAACTCTAATATTATTTATATATTTTATTTATAGAAAGCAAACTTTACATTGACCTTCTTAAAAATTCGAGTCTAACTCTACATTAGCATAATGTTGTTTGCTTTATTCTAAAAGCAACTCCAATAGCACGAGGGTCTTTCATATTTTTAGTTTTTGTGTGTCGCAATTTTGAATGAAACTTTAGTGTGATGCAATAAAATATTATTGACCAATGGTAGTTTTAAAATTTTTATGTCCAATGCTACCGTCATAACTACAATTTTAGTATGACATGTCAATAGATAAATGATTAAGATTTTAATGACATTGTAGTAAAATGAGAAAGTTTGGCCAAAATTTAATGATGTCACGTATTGACAGTCTCACTTTGTATTTCAAATAATAGACGTTCTAATTGAAGGAGTCACTTGCAATTTATACCACATAAAATTGACGTCTAGCACTAACTCTTGCATTGGGGACGTATTTTGAAATTGGGGTCCTTCAAAATGATGTGTCTATCAACTTTCTTCACTTTGATGCTTCCATTGGAGATACTCTAAACCTGTACAGATTTGACTACATCATATTTCAAAACAATTGTTCTATCTAATGTATCCGCACTTCATTTTAATAAAATTTGAAACTGATATTATTTAACTTAATTTAATCTCTCATTTTCATTTTATTTTCATTTTCATTTTCATTTAGCTTTTATTCATCAGTTTATACAAGTAGGACATCAATTTCCAATTGTACAATCTCATAATCACCAAATTCTATCAAGTGCGACAATTGTTGGCGTCCCACCAGTTTGATGTGCTTTAATTATTGATATAATATACAGTACGTTGTATGAATAAAGTGTATCATTAGAGGATCTAATTAATGGCAATAATCGTACGGATCGACGATGTTGATATTATTGATTTATACGTTTTATCCGCTAATACTCTGTGGGTTCCTCCACGTTTGTGATGATGACACTACCTAATTTCTTATTTCAACCATGCCACAGTATCTGCCGCAAGCATGGATTAAGGTTTAAGTATTCCCTCCCTCCCAACATAAGTTGCACGGAATCTTTTTCACGGTCTTCAACAAACATGTTTGACCGCTAATATGTTTAACAACGTATAATATCGGCAAATAAAAAGTTGATATTTAGAAACTATTTATTAAGACGAATCCAACAATATCACATACGATGATATTATTATTTATATATCTATTTAAATATATGGTCAAAGTTTGAGAGTGTTGACTGCCAAATAGTAAGTGCGCAACTTATGCTGGGACAGAGGGAGTATGTTTTTCCGAGCTAAAAATGGGATTGGAGTTTAAAAAATGAAGTAAATTAAATTCTACCATGCTTCAATTTATTTTTTTCGGTCTGTTTCGGTTAAAATGATACAATTTAAAAATTATCATAAGATACAGGGAAAGTATTATTAAATTTTCACTATGTTCTACCTAAGTTCACCAATTTTAAAATTGAGATTCTTACTTTCCAAGATACCCTTACCTTTTCACATTTATACCAACATTAACTCAGCCAAAACATCGAGTCAAAAGAAATTGCACCATTTTTCACGGGACGGAAGGAGTGGATAATTGAGCCTAAATGACACGAAGAAAATTCATTGTTGGGTTAAATACACTTCACCCTAACTTTTGGGTGAAAGTGTAAATATAACCATACAAAACGAAAAAAGTGTCAAAATCATCCAAACTTTATGACGAATTGTGCAATTATAACCTTTTGTGCTAATTTCAACATTGACTGAAGAAATTAGATATTAATCAAATCTGAAAGGTCTAAAATACCCTTGTTTGTTAAACTGATTTTCCCCATTTTATCCCCACCTGCCACTACCTCCCGCCGCTACCTGCCCACCACACCTCTCATCCCCCTTATTTTCTTTGCTCGCCACCATCTTCGATCTCCACCGTAAACCCTAACCGCCGCCGTTGCCACCACCTCCCAATGCCACATGCCTACTACCATCTCTTTTCCTCTTATTATTTCAGCTCACCATCGCCCACTCACCCCTGCCACTATCCACCTCCCAGTGCCACCTGCCCACCACCATATCTCCTTCCATTCTTCTTTCGCTCACCATCGTCCACTCACCTCAACCGCCAACCTCTCTCGCCCAGCCACCCCTAAACATTCTCAGCCCCACACACTCACCTCAATATCCCCTCATCCACCCACCCTTCCCGCCCACCATCCACCCACTAGCAGCCTCATCCAACCCCACCCGCCAACCTGTAGCCCCTCATCATCTTCTACCACCCACCACAACCGGCAGATCCCCCCACACTGCCAACACCCCACCTGCAGCCCAATCCAACCCCTCATGATCAACGCTTAACCGCTCACCCCCAACCCGGACGAGATCCGGCCACCCTAACCCAAAACAAACCCAAACCTCACTGTTGTTGCTCGCGATAGTGATGATAAAGTTACTCGCATCGACGAACGTGCGGCTGTGTGGGGATGAAGAGTGGGGTCGGCGGGAAGAATAAAAAAGAAAGAAGAAGATAAGGGAAAACATGAGGGCATTTGTGTCTTTTATCTTTTCATTTAAAAAAATTCATGGGCAAACTTCTCGTTGACAACTGAAGTAAAAAACCTACAGGGTTAGATTGACACATACATAAAAAAGTTAGTGTTATTTGGCCACTTTCTTACTTTGCAGAGTTATATTTGTACTTGGGCGTATTCCAACACATTTATGGTTCTTTAAATATATTGAACTGAAATGAAAAAACAAATTCTTTAAACTTAATTTGAATTCAACTAAATTGAATAAAGTTTTATAAAATAAAAATAATTAAATTACATTGAACTATTTGTCAAACTAAATTAAGCTAATTATAATTTAAACTAACTTAAATAAAAATGTTTAAGAAAATGACATGCTTCATCCGTTTCACTAAAATTTAGTTATTTACTTTTTCAAAGTCAAATTTTGTGAACTTTGATGCTAAATTTCAACTAATATATATATATATAATAAAAATATCATTTGAGATTTTGTTAGATTCATCTTAATGTATTTTCTAAATATCATTTTTAAATAAAAAAAATACTATACGTAGTTAGAGATATTGACTCAATTATAGTTATTGAAAATCCTAAAGAAACAAATAAACAAAAATTAAGGGGACAGAGGTAGTAGATGAAACGAATATAATCTTGCAAAATGTGGATGTTTTGTAATAGAGTAGTTTTCTGTCCATTGACTCCGCAATCAAAGGGCGCTAGCTAGTTTCGGTCGGTTTGTGTCTTTCTTTCATCATCCAAATTACGAGATTAACATGAAATTATTAATGTGTTCGTCTCTTAAAAAATAATTTAAATGATAAATTAAAAAATATATTTTGGATTGTATTAGTTAAATCAAAAATTTTTAATTACTATACGTTACGTAATAAATTAAATATTACAAATAAAGTCTTTTATATTTATATAATTCTAATTCAACTTTATCCTTACAGATGAATGTGAAAAGACGGACATTTTTAAAGATTTTATCATCATTAATACAGTTTACAGTATAAATTAAGAAAGACCGAGAAAAACAACATTGCTAGTCAAGTCAACCATGTGAGTGGGTTTAGCCAAGGTTTATTGTGTCCCCGCAGCTGTGGAATTCTGCACATGCCGCTCTTCACTCTCCCTGCCTCGGTGTCCTCATATTATAGAAACACAAAATAACAAAATAGAGCAAATAATTATTTCTTCTCTAATATATTAATTTAAATAAATGCCAATACTAGCACTACTTCCTCCGTTTCTCTATTAGTGACACATTACTTTTAACTATTAGAATTTAGAAAATGCTAAATAAATTGAATTGAAAAAGGTAAAGTAAAATGAATGAATGTAATAGCGGTAAACTTGCCATAAATAAAAAAAGTGCCATTTTTTTTTTAAAATATCATTAAAGTAAGTGTGCCGATATAACCTTTTGACACTATTCCGACATTGACTTGACATTTTCAGGTATTGACCAAAACTAAAAACACTAAATACCCTTAATCTTAAACTAAAAACTGAATGACAAAAGTACCGCTAACTTTCTTCTTTTTCTCCAAAACCTGCTCCGCCTTGCGCCACCGCTTCTCCTCCGTGCGCCAATGCTCCTCTACCATACGCCGCCACCACTGCTCGTTTTCCCTATAAAAGCATACATTGTGCTCTAGCTTTTCCATTCATTCATACAAAAAAACTTAGAAAAGTTGTTCTAGAGTCCAATCTTACCATGATGGAAAATAAACCTAGTTTCTCAACTCCCGCGATAGTGATTTATAATCATATTCATTGAACATAAAAAAAATGCAAAACAAGAAATGAGAAGAAGAGTGAATTACCCCGGACTACTAATCAAACTTGGTGATGTTCGATTCATTTCATAAGTTAAAAAAGAACCAAAATCTCGAAGTGCGCCGCAGCAGCTCCACCCCGTGCGCCATCGCCTTAAGCCTCTGTCGTATGCCACCACTTTAAGCCCCGCCACTCCTAGCCCTAAGCCTCACCGCCTCTCCGCCGTGTGCCACCACTCTGCCATGTGCCACCAAAAACCGCAGTCCCGTCTTAAGCTCCGGCAACTCCAACCCTAAACCCTGCCCACCACCCCTAGCCCTAAACCCCATCGCCGCTCCACCGTGCGCCACCAATAACCCCAGCCCCATCTTAATTCTTACCAAACCCATCCCTAAGTCCTCACCGCCACCCATAACCCTAAGCCCTCCCAGATTCCTCAATTTTACATCCCACATCGTCATCATCCAAACCCTAAAGCACTTAATTGAAACCCTAACCTCTACCCCGGGCCACCACCACCACCTCCTCCTCCTCCTCAATTGTCGCGCTTTTGGAAAAACTTTCCCTCAACCTATCCCCGTCCACCAAACCCTCAACCTATCCCCGTCCAAAAGTTTTTCGGTGCAAATCTTGATGCGGCTCCTGGGCGGGTTTGGGTCGTTGCTGAGAGGATCTGCGACGAAGGCGGAGCAGAAGAAAACGAACAACACACGTGTAGGGAGAAGAAGATCGAGGAGTGGGCGAAGGTGTGAGAAGGTGGCGGAGGAGTATCAGTGAAGAGAGGGAGAATTGAGAGAGGGAGATGGTGGTGAAGATTGGGAGAATGGATGAGTGTGTGAACTTTTGTGGGGAGGAGGGTAAAATTTTGATTACAGATTTTTTGTTTTTAAAATATTTTTAAATCGGGGATATAATGGTCATTTCGTTGTTTTCTGGCCAAATTCAGGTTGTCAGGGCTAGATTGACACTTTCGACAAAATAATAGGGTTAGAATTGCACTTTTAAATTTTACATGGTTAAATTGACACTTTCAACCAAAAAATAGGGTTATATTAGCACTTAACTCTATTTATTAATTAGGTTAAGATCTCACTTTTTCCAGTTAATTAACAGTAGTAATTTAATTTAATTCAATTTAATTTAATAAATTTTAAAATTAATATTGTTTAGTTTATTTTTGGCATGTTATTCTTATTCTATTTGTTACTCATATTTGTTTTGTTTTTAGATGAATTGAGTTGAATTGAACTGAATTGAAATTAAGTGAAATGCAATTATACTCTGGAGAATAAGACCTGAGTGGCTGATTGAAATTAAATATATTAAATATTTAATAATATTTTGAATATTGTATTAATGAGTCATCATCATGCTGAGTTACGGAAATGAATGTGAACCCATAAATTTATTACAGACAGAAAGATAATCATGTTAATTAATGGGGAATCTTTATAGATTGGTTCTCATGCTGGTTGTTCAACCTTATTGATATACCACTTATTTTTTTTACTTTATACATTGCATTTATTATATTAATTTAAATTTTTTGAAAAATAATTTTTATACTTCCTCCATCCCAACAGTTTTGACCTATCTACTTTTTTCAAGTTAAATTTGATAAACTATGACCATAAATACAAATTAATATATTTAAATAAAAATATCATGTGAAATATTGTTAGATTCATTTTAATATCTATTTTCTAAATATCAAATTTTTATGCAAAAATTTTACATGTAGCTAGAGATATTGATTGTCAAACTTTACATGGAGTATTATATATTTTTATATTTTCACATTCAAATACATATTATTACTTGTTTTAACTTTTAAAATACAAAATTTAAATTTTATACAAAATTACAACATTTAAAATAAAAATCACTGTGAACTATCCATAAGGTTAAGGAAAGATAGCTTTTTCTGAGAATTTATCATATTTATATTAGTTTTCTGTTTAAATTCTTTAAGTATAAAATTTATTTTCTAGTTGAAGACATGGTTCTGTTTAAGCACCATGGTTGTTTAATTTATGTGGTACATAATAAATACGTACTTGCTAATCCACACTTGCATGGTTGTTTCCAGCTAATATGTAATTGCAAATTGCAAATTATTGGCATTATGCATATTTAATTTTTCGATTTCTTTAGTTTTTGTTCTAAAGCATTTTTCGTAATTGATATTTGAAAACTGTCTCGAGTATCGATCATGCAAACCATGCATGATGCATGCCACCACACATTCCAGGTGGTGATTTGCAGCTTGCGATCCACGTACAATTAATCCCACTTCTTAATTATCTCCTATTATAAAGTTTTTCATAGTTTATAAAATAAGTTTTATATTAATTGAACTGAAATAAACTGAATTCAATTCAAAATAAAATAAAAGCGGAATTAAATTGAATTTTGATTGTTTTGAAGAAGGTATGAACTGAACTTCTGGCTGTTTCAGATAAGATATGCCAAAAGATATTTTGGTTGTTCTGAACAGTTCATACCTTATTATTTTTATAGAATAAGGTATGCATTTAATTAAAATTATATATAATAAATCAAATCTAAAATAAACAACATCAATTTTAATTTCAATTAACTGAACTACGATAAAGTACATATATAAATAGAAAAGCCCAACTCACATAAATGAATTATGTTATATAGAAGAGTAAAGTGCGTTTTCAACCCTATATTTTGGGCGAAAGTTTAGAAATGATATAGTAAAATCTAAAAGTGAAAAAATAACCATGGAAATCGTTGACCATTGTCAACAACCAATTTGGCCGGAAATTAGTGAAATTACCATAATACCCTTGAGTTAAAAGATTCAAAAAAATAAACTAACATAAAAAGACAAGAATAACCCTCCCTCGTTTCTTCTTCACTCAGGGTCACCTCTCAACTCTGTTTTCCCTTCTCACAATTTTCATGTTTCAACCACGATTCTCACCTTTGTTTTCCCTTCTTTATTTTGTTTTCCAACTTTCTCGGTTTTCACCTCTGGGCCACTCCAATTTCGAGCCAAAATTCAATGCGACTCCCATCGACTACCTTCTCCTTTGCAGCTCAGCGATAGTGCGGTGGGGTGGTGCGACGGGATGGCAGGGCAGTGGCGATACAAGGGGTTGAAGAAGAAATGATGAGGTCTCGAAGCGGCGGAGCGACGGGGATTGGGTTTCTTGTGGTGGGCGACAGAGCGGCGGAGGTAGGTTTATAGGTGGTGGGCGACAGAACGATGGAGCAGGGGGGTAGCATTTCTAGTGGTGGGAGACGGAGCGACGGGGGTAGGGGTTTCCGGGTGGCTGCAGGGGAGCGGTGGAGCGTCGAGCTTGTTCTAGGGTTTAGGCGGTGGTAGTGTGTGGTAGAGGGGAGTGACGAAGCTGATTTTTATTGTTCTACCAAGAGAAGTGAAGCAACGCCGACGGGTCACGATTCTAGCCAGCGGTGCATCAGCTGCAGAGCGCTGGTGGTGTCGCGGTGGAGTAGTGGCGGAGGCGGCGGAGCACTGGTGGTGCGATGGCGGAGATGGTGACAGATTTGAAGATGAAGAAGAACCCTAGGGTATTTTTTTGTCATTAAAATTTTGTTTTTAAGAATAGGGGTATTTTTGTCTTTTCATAAATGGTCAATGTCGGAATTAGTACTGCATTTTTAGATTTTACAAGGTCATTTCCACACATTATCAATCTTATAGAGTCATTTTTGCACTTTTCTCTGAAGAAAAGTGTATTACAAAACACAAAATTAGCAACAGTGTCCTATTTAACCGCAGCAAAATCAAAGTATAATTTGTTTAACCTTCTAATATACGAAGTACATAAAATTTTACATGTTAGCAAGTGTTGTATGTTAAGGTGCTGTCCAAATCAGATTCTGTCACGTGTTCTATAAATTTTATATTTAGTAAAGTGAAAGTTTTTTTTAAAAGAAATGAGTGATTTGTGGAACACGTATCATTTTCCGACACCTTAACCTATAACATTTTCTAACATATAAAATTTTCGAGCGAAGTGCACATATAACCCCACATAATTCACGGAAGTGCACATATAACCCTGTGACAATTGAAAGTGCAAATATATCCCCAGATAGTTAGTTTACGTGCTAATATAACTAGGGATGACAGTGGGGCGGGTATTGGTGGAGATCTGCCCCGTACCCTCCCCAATGGGGCGGGTATGGAGGTAGTTTTGGTGGGGATGGGGCGGATATGAGTATAAATTTTGTACCCATCATGGGTAATGGGTCGGGTATGAATTTAAAATTATACCCGCGGGGGGGGCGCGGCG
>JAULKM010035920.1:0-13430 GCA_032355605.1 Rubia tinctorum
ATCTGTGATCGCTTATATGGAGTTTGTTAAGATGATCAATCTTCAGGAATATTATGCTCGTTTTAAGGACATTTTTGATGAATTACGTGTTCTTGGTCATCCTCTTCATGATGAGGATATTGCTGTTTTTTTTGTCGTGGCTTGAATGATAAACTATCCCAGTTTTCATCTACTCAAATGGTCAAAGATCATTTACCTCCTTTATATACTATTGGTGTTGATGCTGAGCCTTTAGAATTTTCACTCAAAGCTCGCTGAATTTTATTACAAACTGTCACATGTTGCTCGCGAAGAGGTCAATTCCGCGGACACTGCTCAACCACATTATTATCAGCTACTTAATGTCACTCCTGATTGGCAAATGGACTCTGGCGCTACCAATCACATGCATGCTTCAGCTTCCAATCTGGATAGCATCGCTCCTTATAACGGTAATTGCGTTGTTTATTTTTGGCAATGGTTCTCGTTTGCATATTTCTCATGTTGACAATTCCCGGATTTCTGATTCCCTCACTTTATCTGATGTCTTGGTTGTTCCGAATATCACCAAGAATATAATGTCCATTGCTAAGTTAACAAGGGATATAAATGTTGTTTGTTTTGATGACACTTCTTTCACTATTGAGAACAAGGTTACCAAGGAGTTCGTGAGTTGATGACACGGCGAGGGAGGTCTTTACCTTTTAGATTATAGTGGTGCTGCTTTAGTTTCATTTGTTCATTCAAATAAAGCCAATGCCTCATTTGAGCTATGACACTTCTTTCACTATTCAGAACAAGGTTACCAATGAGTTCGTGAGTCGATGACACGACGAGGGAGGTCTTTACATTTTAGATTATGGTGGTGCTGCTTTAGTTTCATTTGTTCATTCAAATAAAGCCAATGCCTCATTTGAGCTATGACATAGTCGGTTAGGACATGTTCCTTCTTATGTTATTTCATCTTTAAATAAAACTGTTAGTTTGTCAGTTACTAGTTTGTTGCCTAAGCCTCATTTATGTACTTCTTGTGAGATAGCTAAAGGCATGTGTCTTTCTTTTAATGATAATTTAAAATGTGCACCACACATACTTGATTTAGTTCATTGTGACCTCTGGGAACCCTCACCTGGTGTCTCTCATGTCAGATGTCTTTATTAAGTCATTTTTATTGATGATCACTCTCGGTTTACTTGGTTATATCATCTACGTCGCAAATCTAATTTTGTAGAGGCTTACATGCAATTTGAAGCATTTGTTGAGAATCAGTTTTCTACCACCATTAAAGTCTTTCAGAGTGATAGTGGAATTGAGTTTGTGAATCATCGTATGCGGCATCATTTTGTGACTATGGGCATTCATTATCTGTTTTCATGTCCTTACACTCCTGAACAAAATGGTCGTGCAGAGAGGAAACATTGTTACATTACTGAGACATGTTTATCGATGCTTTATTATTCCGACCTTCATCATTCATTTTGGTATAATGATTTTTTTATTACAGTCTACACTATTAACAGACTGCCTACTCTAATTTTATCTGGTCAGTCTCTTCTCTCCATTATTTTTGGTACTACGCCTGACTACTCCAATTTTCATCCATTTGGTTTTCGAGTTTTCCCCTACGTGTGGCCATCTGTTGCGCACAAACTGGCCCCTCGTAGTATGTCTTGTATATTTTCGATTACATTTCCCAGTACAAGGGTTATCAATGTCTTGATACTCTTACGGAGAAGGAGTAAATCACTCCTCGTTTGATGAGTCATTTTTCCTGCTTCTCGTACTGGTACTAGTACAAATTCATCATCGCTAGATATTTCAGATTTTTTAGAGCATTCGTCAGTTCCATCGGAGGTGTTTGAGACATCTTCCTCTCCGGAATCACCCATTATTAAGGAGGATTTAAATTTTCAGATTTCACCGGGAGCTCAAGGTTCTTCAGAAATTTGTGTATGTTTGCCACAGATGACCAGCAGCATGATCGACATCAGCCAACGCTGCTAGCACAACCACCACCGCCGCCGATCCACGCATCAACCATCCCACCTGCGCGTTAGCTTTACGCGTCGGCGACATCGCACGCGCATTATCCACATGCACCGGTGATCCTGACGTGGCATCGCCACCAACTCCGGCGAGTCCAGCCTCTCTAGTGTGTGTCACTATCGTGGTCTATCTCGGGTGCCGAGTCCACCTCGGGTTTCACATTTTCCACCTCGGGATCTGAGCCATCATTAGCTCCAATCCCTTCTAGACGTCCGATGGCCACTCGTTCGTGCACTGGTTCTTTATGGTATAAGGATTTTTCTGATTACGATATTTCGGGTTTGCTGATTGCTTTGTTTGCAAAGACCGAGCCTCGTAGTCATTGCTCTGCTATTAAGAATCCAAGCTGGATAGCTACTATGGACTCAGAGATGGCTACCCTTCTCACTAAGTTGACGTGGGAGTTGGTTCCACGTCCCCCAAATGTTAATGTTGTTGGATCTAAATGGGTTTAACCTTTAAAATACAAGTCTCATAGCTCACTCGATTGGCACAAGGCCAGGTTAGTTACTCAAGGTTTTTCACAATTACTTGGCTTTGATTATGATCATACATTTAGTCCTGTGTTGAAAACATCTACTGTTCGTACTGTTTTGTCTCTCGTTGTCACTTATGATTGGCCTTTATGACAACTTGATGTCAAGAATGCATTTTTAATGGTGTTCTTGATTCCTTGGTTTATATGGAGCAGCCTGCTGGTTACAAAGACCCTATGCGTCCTGATTATATTTGTTGTTTACGCAAGGTCATTTATGGTTTGAAACAAGCTCCTCGTGCTTAGTTTCAATGTTTCAGTTCCGTTTTGGTTGGCCTGGGTTTTGTGTACAGTTCTGCAGATACCTCCTTATTTGTGTTTTCAAAAGGTGCCTCTCTACTTTACTTGTTGGTTTATGTTGATAACATTATTCTCAATGGGAATGATGTGCATCTCATTCTGAAGTTTATCAATTGGGTTAATCAGGAATTCAAGATTTTTTATCTTGGCACTTTACAGTATTTCTTAGGATTTGAGGTTGTTCGTACTTCCGATGGCTTATTCCTTGTACATACCAAATATGCCAAGAATATTTTATTGCATGCCGGAATGAAAGATTCGGCACATGTTGCTATCTCTTTTGTAGCATTTGCACAGCTTTCAAGCACTTCTGGTAAGCCATTCGGAAATACCACACTTTATCACTCTTTGGTTGGTGCACTACAATATTTGTCAATTACGCATCCCGACATTTCTTATGTCGTGAACACAGTCAGTCAGTATATGTGGTCTCCTACTGATGACCATTACCAGGCTGTTACTTAAATTATGTGTTATGTTTGTGGTACTATGCACAATGGGATTTAGTTTAGCAAAAATTCTTTCGCTTTACCTGTTTTGGGTTATTTTGATGATGAATGAGCTTGTTGTATTGTGACTCATAGGTCTACTTATGGTTGTGCCATTTTTCTTGGTGGAAATGTGGTTTCCTGGAGTGCTAAGAAGCAACCTACGGTCTCTTGTTCTAGTTCAGAATCAGAATACCGGGCTATGGCCAATATTACCGTGGAACTAGCTTGATTGATGAATTTACTTTAGGATTTGAGAGTTACTGCGTGATAATAATAGTGCTCTCTTTATTGCTCATAATATAGATTCGCATAGGAGAGCCAAACACATTGATATTGATTATCATTTTGTGCATGAGATGGTGTCTTATGCCAAGCTCAAAGTTGCTTATGTTCCTACAGACCAACAACTTGCTGACATCATTACAAAGGGTTGACCTCGTCCTCAATTTGAGTTCTTACGGTCTAAATTTTGCGTTGCGACAAGTCTCACGCTTCGCTTGAGGGGGGGTAAAAGAATATTAAATGAATTAGATACAGGTTAAAAAAGGAATACCCTTTCTGATTGGTTTTGTATATATCATTTTCCATATCTGATTCTACCGTGTATACCTTTTGTACTCACTATATATATATGAATACACACGGCCACAATAATTTGTGGATTTTACATTTTATCACTCATACTCACTCGTCTCCTCCGTGCAAAACTCCCCGCCTAACAATTCCTTCATTACGATGTTCACCATTTTTAGCGCGAACCAAGCCAGAAACCACGATAGGAAATGAAAAAAAAAATCTTCGAGTAGGAATAGGGGAGAAGTGAATAGCCTCCATATCCATATCGCCGAAATGTATGGAGGCGATTCGAGGAGGATTTAGGAAGAATCCAAACGATGAGTTCATCTTCTCCAACACAGGATGTGATGGGAGGTGCTCTTGCGGGGGAACAATGAGGAGAATCTGGAGGATTTGAGGAGCATTGATGTGATACCGGGTGTTGGTGTTGAGGCTGAGGGAGCGACAGGGAGAGCCCGGTAGGTTCGGAGAGGATTGATGTTGCGAAAGGAAGACAATGGTGGGGATTTGTGAGTTCTGAATTGTATCTCTTCTTCTAAGAATAA
This sequence comes from Rubia tinctorum, assembly GCA_032355605.1. NCBI lineage: Eukaryota > Viridiplantae > Streptophyta > Magnoliopsida > Gentianales > Rubiaceae > Rubia > Rubia tinctorum. Next base: position 4,473 of record JAULKM010035920.1, read on the forward strand.
AGCCGAACTCTCGTTTTAAGGGTTCTCACCATGACAACAAAAAATGGGGGAGAGGTATATCACGTCAACTCATGAGTCGGTAATTTGATAATTCATACATGGTGCCCAAAAGGAATTCCCCTAGTGCAACTGTAGATTTCAAAATTATCTTTTCGCTGTCTACAAATATAGAGAATCAACTCTCTAATTTAGAAAGTAACATGAATATTTTATTGAAATAAAAAATATTGTCTAGAATATCCAAAAACAATTGAATTTGCACTAATTGTAAAACAACCAAGATAAATAAGTATCATGTACGTGGATAAATGAAGTAACAATTTATCAAATAGGCCTAAATGGAGTATTCCCTTCGTGCCAACCCTTTCTGCAGAGAGGGAAATGACTGATTTTTAATTTTGACGACGTGAAATGTCTAAAATGCTCGTCTCAATAACCTTTTATGTCTTTTTGTTTGTTTTTCCACTGCACCTATATCTTCTTCGTTCTGATTGCACTAATCCCAAATATGCGTCAACTGTAGCGTCGAGTCGGTGTCATTCACGTGAGCCACTGACAACTTCGTCCTCCACCGGGACTGTGAATGGGACGCCCACACCAGCTGCTCTGTCTCCGCCGCACCTGACCGCACCCAGTGGCGGGCTTCTTCTCCCTCGCGCTCTTCTTCGACTGGGGTCTACAAATTGAATGGAAACGGTGAAATCGAACTATGAGTTGGGTCTGGTGACGCCGGATGGAAGCGACGGCAATGCTGGCACCATTGAAATTTGACATGGAAATTAAGGTTCTAGGAGTAGGCGCTAACTTGAGAAGGGATTGGGAGAGTAGTTGGAGATTGAGTTGTTCCAATTTCTTCTAATTTTCTTCGATTATATGTTGCCTGACTTCATCATACTTCACTTTTGACATATTCACTTTTGGTCCTTTTATTTGGCGACATAGTCTAATGGATTCAGGAAGAGGAGATGAGGTGAATGGAACAGTATAATAATGGAGTTCTTTTCCGATTTCCTCCTTGATAAGGGAAAATTGATGGTAAAAGAGTGTGTGAATTTTGAAATTGTGTAAATTTTGATTGAGAGTGTGATTTTTTATTGAAAAAATTGTGTTGGTTTTTAAATTTTTCAAGGGTAATTATGTTTTATGATATGTTGATTTTTTTAAATGAAAATTGTGTATATTTAACTAAACAGATAAAAATATACAACGTTCGAATTCGATTGGATTGAGGAAATAGTAATTTGTAAAAGTGGACAATACTATGAAAGTAGTAATTAAGGAATGTAATTTGTAAAGATGATTTATTTGGTTTTGGGTTAAAGTAGCTTGGGGAGTCATGAAGACGGATATAAAGGTAGTTGAGTAGTCCCATTGCTAACATTCAATTAGCCGGTTTTTATAGTTTTTAGCCACCGTTTCTGTTTATTAGCCGGCACCTCTTTATTTTCCCATTGAGTTTAATTTCAGAATATTTCAACTCCAATAAGTTAATGGGTAATTCTATTTACACCACTCTTATTGTTATTTACATAATTTTTAATAGGTGTAGGATTTATGGATGGTGTAAATAGAATGAATTGTTATTTGTACCGCCTTAATTAAAGTTAGTCATATATTAGTATTTTGATGAAAATATTTTTATTACTTTTTTATAAGATTATATTTTTATTTATTTTTTAAATTAGTTTTACTGAATGTGTGTTTTTTTTGAAAAAAATCAATCATTCCAAGATGCTGGAAAAAATGCTCAGCGGCGATTACAATGAGTGGAATTGACATCAACCTTAACTAGTCTCTAGCAATAACTAACATATCAAGAATATTTAAATTACATGTCAATCAGACAGATTGTCTGTACTATTACATATCATAGATCTAATAAAAAACTGTAACATCGCCCCAGAGATATTAACTTGCTTCCTGCGAAAAACATGACCACTTGGCAAAGAGAAGCGTATCACGCATCAATATCAGTACACCAAACAAGGATCTTCTACAACTGTATCACCACTTGATCAAATCATGATATATGTTGTCCAAACTATAAACATTTTGAAAATACAGATCTGAAGAACCCAGATTCATGAAAACCCAAAAATAAAATCACAAACGATATTGCGAACACACGATCTGTACAAGTAGATCGAGAAAAATATATCAACATGAACGATTAAATTGAGTTATCATCGTAAATACAACGATCTAATCGATCAGGTTGAAAAATAAAACTAATTTGTGGAGACGGATCTCACTTTTATTCAATAACAAAAACATGATTTAAAATAAATTGTTATTCTCTATCTCTCCTAATGAGGAGATGGGGAAAAAGCTTGAATGAGAGGGGTGTGGCCCCTCGAGGGATACGGCATAAGGGTTTAGCGGACTCTTATGAACCCCTGCTTTTGAATTTTGGTTTACTAAATGTGTTTAAGTTTAATTTTATTAGGAAAAAATATTTTTTATATTTTATTTTTATTTCAAATTATGATAAAACAATAATTTACCTATAATTTTATATGATAATTTTCTGTAGTATTTAATGTTTAATAAATTCTAACGATAAAATAATTATATTTTCTGTTATTTTAATATTATTTGCAATTAATTTTGAAAGTTAAACCGACTAACGGTTAGACCAATTATAAAAAATCTCATTTCAATCATTTTCAGGGTCAAATTATAATTATTTATACATTACGATAATTTTTTTAAGTTATAGAAATCTCGTTGCTACAAATTAAAACAAACAACAAATCTCCCCAATAGTTATCTCAATTATCAAATAAACTCGTCTAACAGTTAGTTTGTTTAAAACAAAACTTTGTGTTAAATTTTATATAATAATGAATTTACCATTATTTTATAATAAATAAAAGAGAAAATATCCCGTTAAACTGACTAACGGTTAGATCAATCATAAAAAAATACATTTTTTTATTTTTAAGGTCCAATTATAAAATTTTAAGTGGTCTTCATAATTACAAGTATCTCATTTCAATAATTAAAAATAATTATTAAATTATTTTATCAGTCATAACAATTATAAGATGACCCATCTAATAGTCATCTGTCTAAAACGAGACATTGTGAAATAAAATAATTCTAATAATTATATTTAATTGTAGAAATACATATTGATATCAGAATAAAATATAAAGAAAACTGTATTTCTTTTCACTCCCATATTATTGTAATTATTAATTCGATTCACACATAGAGTTATATCTATACATCTGCACGATCATTGTATTTAAAATAAGCTAATCGTGAAGTAATATTTGGCACTAGATACCCTCTTATCAATGTTACTTTAACATAATGATTTTTATTAACTAGTCAATAGAAATTACAACATGCTCGCACCGTGAACTAAAAAATACTGTAACAAGTAGTGACCTATAAAATTTAGTAAATAAATACTTACGTAATAAAATATGATTATAAATTACTTAATTAATCTATTAATTTTTTATTAGCGTTGATTAGAATGTAAGAAGTAGTAACTATATTTGAGTGCGTTAAAATGTGTAAAAATTACATAAAATATTAGTTTGGGAAACATCTATAATCAATCACTAGATAAACATGCAACGGATAAATTGATACACGAAATTTCATACTACGTCTGTTTCGTTGGATGTGCCACCATAGGTTTAGGATGAAATTGAATTTGGAAAGTAAAAAGTAGAAAGTGCGGATGAAATTGAAGGAATCTTGCCATAAAATGAAAGTGTGTCAAATTCACAAAAACAATCTAAAAAGGTAAGTGTGTCACGTCTAATTAAACATAGGGAGTATTGCGCATTTCACTAGAAGGTAAATTGTAAATAGCCATAAACTTTCTATTTACTCCACTAATATACCTATTAACTTCTACTCTACCTTTTTATAATTTCAAGATTATTTTCACCCACATTCCACAAAAATGTGGTGCAAATAGCAACACCCTAGACTAAATTCAACATTAATAAACTAAATTCAATGTCAATAAATTAAATTTAGCATTAATAAATTATATCTAGCACTAATAAATTCAATATTAAAGAAAAATAAATAAATATTTAGAATAAAGGGCATTCATGCCCCCAATTCCTTGTTTAGTGCACATGTCCCTCTGTTTTTCAAAAGTGCACATATACCTTCGGTTCTTTGTTTGCGCACACATACCCTTCACTTTTTCAAACGACAATCTTCACCTATGGGGGTATGTATGCACTTTTCAAGAACTAGTAGGATTATATGTGCACTTTTAAAGAATTGGAGTGTATATGTGCACTAAACAAAGAGTTTGGAGGCATACAAATATTTTTGCGAAATATTTATCTGGGTCTCGACAGTCAGTCCGTCACTGATTGAGTAATAAGTTTAAAAGTAAAATATGTTACGAGTACAACATCATTTTGAGAGTCATTTTTCATTTAAAAAATAATAAACTACCAATTAATTCAAATCAGCACAAATAAAATAAATTCAACACCAATAAATTAAATCCAGTTTCAAATAAACCCAACTTGACATGCTCTTATTTCTTTATTATTAATATTACTTTATTACAATGGGAAGGGGAAAAGAAGGTATTTTTCTTTCCAGTTTTACTTGGATCTGATTTAAAATCAGACCTTCACCAAGCTATACTTGCAGTTGGTTTTCAAGCATCACTATTATTGGTGTAGAATTGTAGAAATTTATCAAGTTAGCAAACGATAATGCTACCAGGCTTCTTCACATTATTACTAGGTTAATACTTGTGCCGTATATATGATTGAAATTTAATAAAGTATTTAATAAAATACTAAGGAGGAACTATTTGTTTAATTATTTATTCCAATACAACGCACTACCAATGTAGAAAATTACTCATTTCTTTTTTCCCCTAAACAATTCCAATAAAATAAGAGTCCACAAAAGACGAAATGCAATTTGTTTATATGATTAAATTCGTTGGATCCATAAATCTCACCATCCACACTTAACAAAGTGATACTAGATAATTGTGAAAATGACTCCACATACTCCATATGGGAGAATCTCATATCATACGTTGTGCTGGCATATTGTGCAAATTTGAACTTAATTTAAAAAGAATGGAAAATCTATAAATGCTCATACTAGTGATAATTTATTTTTTTTAAAAATGAAAAGGCACAAATCGATCAAACGATACAGCGCAATAGTAACTTTTCATACAACTAAATTTGATTGCTTGTAAATCAATATTATTACACTCCTTTGTTTTTTCATAATAAATTGTTTTATAAGTAAAAGTAAATATGATAAACTTACAAAGAAAGTCTCAGAAATGTGGCATACCCATAAGTTTATGGACAGGACCCCTAATTTTTTACCTTAAATGTTGTAATTTTTTATAAAATATAAATACCGTATTTTAAAAGTTTAAAAAATAATCATGTGTATTTGAATATGAAAATATAAAAATACATGATATAAAAATTACATTTTTAAAATTTAAAATTTAGTATTTAGTTTAACAAATGCAGTGTATAAATTAAAAGGGTAAAATGCTCTTATAACCCTAACTTTTGAATGAAAGTGCCAATATAACCCAGTAAAATGAGAAAGTGTCAATCTAACCCTAACTTTAGGCTAAATTGTGCAGTTATAACCTTTTGGTACTATTCCGGTGTTAACCTAAAAATCCGATGTTGACCATCCCAGAAATGACTAAAATACCATTGGTTGGTTTTCTAAAAGCTTTTGGACGATTTTACCCTCCTCACCCTCAAAGCTAACAAGAATTCTAGGGTTATATCAGCACTTAATTTTGATTTCTAGGTTTATTTCAGCGCTTACTCTTTATGTATTAGGTTACATTAGCACTTTTTTTTTATTAAAAAAAGTTAGCGCTGGATCAGGAAATTTTATACATTTTCTAAAATCACGGCAAACAAAACGTATTTATTAATTAACGAAAAAACACACATAGACCTATGAGAATTAACACTACTTTGTATTGATTCATAAATCATCCCCATTTATAAAAGAGATCAATAAGTAACTAGCAATTCGAACCTAATTCTTTTACTAATCTATACCTACAATAATTTTTTTTTACTAGTTTTGTACTTCCTCCGGCCAGCTCATCTTCCTCCTCTTTTAGACATTCTTCATCTTCTTCCCCATCAGTAATCTTATGAATGGAAACCCCTCTTCAGTAACCTTCATTGAGCCAAATTAACAAAAATCACCATCACTGATGTGCTTCCATTAATATTGCTTAAACCAAATCAGTGCCTAATAACACCAAACTCTACATTTAGAATAAAAAGTAACAAGCAACTTGTATTGATTATTATGACTTATCAACCATATCTTCCCCTCGCATACACGACAAGACCTACACAAATTTGAAGTAATAAAAATATGTATAGATTCTCGTAAGTGTTGAAATATACCAAACTCCAAATAATTCCAAACACTTATATTAATACAGAGATCCGAATCAAGATCAATAAACTAACAAGGAACATCACATGTGATTGCCAACACAAATATTAAAACCTATAGAAATCCAAAATGACTAAAAGGCAAACACACATAGAAGTTAAAAAATAGTACAAACAGTAAATCCAAAATGACTAAAAGGCAAACACACATAGAAGTTAAAAATTAGTACAAACAGTAAATCCGAACTTCCAGAACACTAAACAAGTGAAATTGCAGAAAGTATAACTATAACTAACTATCAACATTTTCAAGAAATGCTAAGGAATTCAAGATACCTCAATTACTAACAAGTCTATTAGCAAAAGGCTCTCAATCCTTAGTCACCATTCAGTCGGTGCCCGCTAGGGTCTGCGACTTTGACTCAATTATCGGAGATCATATTTGTGTGATGCGATGATCATCAGTCCGGTGAAGGATTCAATCTTGAGAGCTCTCAGTGCCACCAGTATTCCAACTTGGTACACTGTTGGTAGCGAATTCCAGCGCTACCGTGAAATGGTACCATTGTGTCTTTGCTAAGTCGAGAACGCTGAGAACTTTTAAGGTTCTCTCGTGTCGTTTCTATGCTCTCCTTCTCCGTAATCCTAACAAGCAAACAAAAATCAGACAATTATTTTCATTATTTAAGACAAAGAGACTGAAAAACAAGAAAATAAGAAGACAGAACTCAACGATTGGTTTTACGTAATCTTTACAAAAAAAAACTCTACGGCAAGAATTTTCATACACGAGGAATATATATCACATGACCTACGCGTTTTCGACAGTAAAACCCGTAATTACTAGGAATTTTGATGCTGAGAATTTGATCCATAGACGGAATATTACTAGGAAGGAAAATCTTCTAAAAATTCACAATATTTGGAAACAAAATCTTTTCTGAATCCCAGAGAAATATATTGATACACATAGTCAAAGAAATACACAATTAGAGAGCACTGATCAAATGAGCCAATTAAACAAATCTTAATCTCTTATTTTTGGCAATTCTAAATAAAAATTAACACATACTCTTAGTATCAATTTCAATCCAACAGATTCAACCAAAAAAGTAGTAAAAATATACCAGACGAAAGAGATGAGAGATCGATTCAAAAACCTAAAATGATGAGCACAATCAGAGTCGGAGATCATATTGTGTGATGCAGTGATCATTAGTCCGGTGATGGATTCAGCCTTGAGCGCTCTCATTGCTCTGCTTGAAGGTATATGCGCGTTGGCGAGGCGGTTGAGCTAGATGTGTTCCACGGCGGCGACGCTGGAGAGGTAGTTGGGACTCCACTGGTTTCATTGTCAGTTGCACGATTCAGCAGTTTTCAACCGTCTGAATTCCCCGACGGTGGATAGAGATGAGCAGAGGCGCTCGGATGGAGATAGGCAGGGGAGGATGGTGGCGAAGGATGAAAGAAGGGATTAGGGTTGGAAGCGGGAAGAAGAATAAAATAGGAAGAAAAGTGGGGAAATGTGAATTTATATACTTGAGGGTAATTCTGTCTTTTCCATTTTATTCTTTTTTCTTTTTATTCCAGGGGCAAAAAGGTCATTTCACTAAATTCTGGCCAAATTTCCCGTTGACTATTGAAGTCAATTGCGCTCAGGGTTAGATTGACACATACATCAATAAGTTAGGGTTATTTTGGCACATTCTCATTTGATAGGGTTATATTGACACTTTCAGTTAAAACATGAGATTATTTTATCACTTTACTCTTTATCTAATTATCAATCCGTGTTGTCGAAATGACAGAATGCTAAAGCAAGGCAATTTGGTCCTTATTCCAGTGTAAGATGGTATTACAATTATTCCTTTTCTTTTTCTTAGAAAGTATTATAAATACTACCATAACTTATCCAAAAATCTAGTCCTTTACTTCTAATTTCGTAGCCTTTTTAAAGCAGCACCATAGTTCTGCAGTACTCCCTTTCGCTTTTTTAATATTGGCTCATTTTTATTTTTAGTGTGGTTTTTTAATATTGTCTTCTTTCCATTTTTAATCAAATTTTAGGTTGTTTTCATTTACTCAATTTACTTTTTACTCTTTCAATGAATTATCAACCACTAATTCTACCTTTTTAAATTTAAATGTTAAAAGTAAGTGAAACAATGTTATTAACCAGACGGAGTATGATATTTAGCGCCGCTAATTACGAAATTGAATGATTAGACAGTTGCAATATTTTAATTTGTCAAAGATATTATACTTTAGGACAGCCCATCACCCATATTGGTTGAGAATCCTGGGGAAAAAGACATCACTGCCGCACAAATCAAACGTTTGTTGATCAAGAAATACAAGCAACCCCTTCTATATTTAAATATTTCCAATCTATTTTATTTATGAATCCATCTCTTGAAAGACGGTATTTTCATAAGTCATAGAAAGACCAAGATTTAAAGTGTAAATTAGAAGAAATGAAGATAAAATTTTCGGGTTGCATGGACCGGGTTATAAAATTTATAACTACTACACGTTGCATAATAAAACTTTAATA
>JAULKM010035930.1:0-13429 GCA_032355605.1 Rubia tinctorum
CCACATTCTGTTAATTCTGGTTTGCGAGCTTCTGGATCTTTATATGTCTCATCAATTTTTCCGAAACCTACCCTTTGTGATGCATGTGAAAAGGCTAAAGGGAAACATTTATCTTTTTATACAAATGATAAACTTGCTGCTAGGGTACTTGATCTAGTTCATTGTGACTCATAGGGGGCCTCTCCTATTTTATCTACTGATGGATTCTCTTATTATGCTATTTTCCTTGATGATCATTCCCAACTCTCGTGGTTTTACCCGTTGCACCATAAATATAATTTTTGGGATGTTTATCTCCATTTTAAGGATTTTGTGGAGAACCATTTCTCTTCCACAATTAAGGTGTTTCAGAATGATAGGGGGACTGAGTTTGTAAATTGTCGCTTACGCTTTCACTTTCAAACAAAGGGCATTCACCATCATATTTCTTGCCCATATACTCCTTAGCAGAATGGTTTGGCCGAGCGCAAGCACCGCCACATTACTGAGATGGTCATGCTCTGTTATACCACTCTCATGTCCCTCTCTGTCACTGGTCTCATGCCTTTGCTGCAGTTGCTCATACTATAAATCGGTTGCCCACTCTTATCCTTGGCAGATGATCACCATATGAAGTTATTAATGGTTGGGTTCCTATATACACAAACTTCCATGCATTTGGTTGTCTTGTATCTTCGTCAATATACAGCTCATAAACTCGCTCCTCGCAGTTTGCCATGTATCTTTCTTGGGTACGACTCCTAGTACAAGGGATATCGATGTTTGGATCCTACATCTGGAAAGATAAATGTCACCACACATGCTCGTTTTGATGACACTTTCTTCCCTTATGCCGATGGTTCTACTTCAGTACCTCCATCCTCTCTAGATGTCTCTACATTTTTTAATCTCGCTGATACTTCAGCTGATATCCCTACTTCTTCCACTGTGGAATCTCCTCCTACTCGGCTTGTCACTTCGGTTGCCAGCTCTCCTGGCTCATCGATGCTATCGTCTCCATCAACTATGGTACCCTGTTCTATCTGTTGTGCCAATTTAGACCATTCAGTGGCAGCTCTGATGCATCCTGCTTCGCATATCTCGTTATCGACCAGCTTACTTGGTTCGCAGACCAGTCTATCCGGTTCACTGGCCCCTTCACCGGTCGCAACAGCTTCTCTGGTCTCTCCAACTCGGTCTTACACTCATCAGATGGCTTCTAGGTCTACAACTGGTGCTATTCAGCGTAGGTGTTATTAAGAGATTGTCGCTCATGTTCTTATTGCTACTCTACTTGCTCAGTCTGAGCCCAAGGATTATCACACGACTCTTCAGGATCCGACTTTGGTTTCTGCCATGGATGACGAGATGGTGGCTCTTTGTGGTTAGTACACTTGGGACTTAGTGTCTCGACCATCGGATGCTAACATTGTTGGCTCCAATTTGGTCTATATGCTCAAATATCGACCAGATAGCACTATTGATCATCACAATGCCAGACTTGTGGCGCAGGTTTCTCATAGATATGAGTTTTAACATTGACAACACTTTCAGTCCCATGGTCAAAGCCTCCACTGTTCAGATGGTTCTTGCAATTTCTATGATACGTTCATGGCCGCTTCATCAACTGGATGTCAAGAACACTTTTCTTAATGGCGTTCTCGATGCTCTGGTCTTTATTAATTAACCCGTTGGATATCAGGACCATGTTCATCCAGATTTTGTTTGTCGGTTGCGAAAAGCTATTTATGGTCTTAAGCAAGCCTCTCAGGAATGGTTCTGGGGTTTCAGCACTTATTTTATTTAGCCTTGTTTTCAGTGTAGCTCAGCTGACACTTCTCTATTTGTATTTTCAAGAGGGTCGTCGTTGCTATATCTCCTTGTGTATATGGACGACATCATTCTTACAGGAAATGACTCGACCATTCTTCAACAGTTCATTAATCGGACACATTGAGAGTTTGTGATTAAGGATCTCGGTGATCTTCATTACTTTCTTAGCCTGGAAGTTTCATCTACTTCATTAGGTTTATTTTTGGCCAAGCGAAGTATGCTCGGGACATTCTGACTTGGGATGGTATGTCTAATGCTGCACCAGTCTCCACACCATTTGTGCCTTGATCTAAATTGCACAGTTTGACCAATCCTCCATTTAGGAATCCAACTATGTATCAATAGCTCTTTGGGGCTCTTCAGTATCTCACCATCACCTGTCCAGACTTGGCTTTCTTGGTAAACACGGGCAGCCAGTATCTTCAGGACCCCAAAGATGATCATTTTGTTGCGGTTACACAGATTCTATGGTATGTTCATTGTACACTTCATTTTGGCCTTAGCTTTCGTTCTTCTAGTTCGTCTGAGGTGTTGGGGTATTCTGATGCTGATTAAGCCCGCTGTCTGGAGACTGGTCGGTCTTCTTATGGATATGCTATTTTTCTTGGCGGGAACCTTGTTTTCGGTAGTGCCAAGAAATAGCCCACTGTTTCTCAATCTAGTACAGAGTCTGAGTATCGTACTCTTTCTAACACCACTTCAGATGTTGTTTGACTCACTCACTTGTTATGTGATCTTCGAGTCCCGTTGTCTGCTTCATCGTTACTATTATGTGACAACAGTAGCGCTATCTTTTTGGCTCAAAATCCTGTGGCACAAAAGTGGGCGAAGCACATCAACATTGACTACCATTTTGTTCATGAGTTAGTGACCTCCGGCAAGCTGCTAGTTGCTCATGTTCTAACCTCTTTTCAGATTGCAGACATCTTTACAAAGGGGCTCTCTTGTCCATTGTTCGAGTTCTTCAGGTCCAAGTTGTGCGTCGACGAGCATCTGATGCTTCACTTGAGGGGTGTATGTGATAGAATAAGTCAAATAGATGAATAGATAAAATTTTATTCTTGTTGACTGAGCCAGAGTTCTATTCGGAATAGTCTACCTTGTACTCTATTTATTCTCTTCAGTATTAATCAGAATCATCACGAGAAATAATTCTTTCATCCCCAAGGGCGATGTTCAGATCTCTTATCTGTAATAGTACAGACGACCAGTTTGGTTGAAATGTAATTTAGATATCATTGCAATATGATAGAACTACTACAAATTAGAGCTATCATAACACTTTCTTTGCAACACTTATTTAAAAAGTTACAATATCTTATAAAGTGCTACTTACAACTTTGAAAAGTGTTACATAAATATTGAAAAGTGTTACCTAAAATTTAAAAAGTGTTACATTAGATCTAATATAACATTGCCTAAGGTAATACTTGTAAAAGTGTTACAATAGGACCTAAAGTTGTAAGTAACACTTTTCAAAGTTGTAAGTAACACTTTATAAGCTATTGTAACATTTTAAATAAGTGTTGCAAAAAAAGTGTTACGATAGCTCTAATTTGTAGTAGTGATTGGAACGGTGGTGGTATATGTCCTTGTTCTTCTTCTTTTTGGCAAATTATTGTCCTTCACATCCAGAGCATTCCCCTTAAGTTTAAACCTATACCCACCACCTAAGTAGAACTAGTACGATTTTGAGTACAAGTACGAAATTCGATAAATTGAAAATTAGGGGGTACAGATACAAAATGGGTACGATTATAAATAAATAATATATATTAATATTATTATTAATAATTAATCATTTATAAAATTAAATATAATATGATTTTATATTGTAAATAATTTAAAGTAAATGAAAACATTCAAATGCAGTTTAAACTTAATATTTATCACAATAATTAGAAAATAAACTACATAACAAGATTATAATTCGATGTTTTAAATAATAAGACTAAAATAAGAAAACACAAAATAAAATTCATTGTTCAAGTCAAAGAAAAGCATAACAATAAGCATGAAAAGTGAATGAAAAACATCAACCTACAACAATAATTTTTTTTCCAAGTCCGACTCATCAAGTGATAGGTTTGGAAACTCTAAGAATCCAACATTTTCCATGGAATCAAATGCATCTCCACCAACATCCCAATTCTTTTGATCACTCTCATCATCCTCAATATTTCTTGATAAAAGGCGAAGATTGTTGTGGATGAAAACCAAATCTTGAGATCGACTTGGAGTTAGCTTGTTCCTCTTAAGTGAATGAATGCATATGTACTCAAATTTAATGGGTTACAATGTGCACCAAATCGTACCTTCCATATTGACCGTACCCTTGACCTTACCCGTACCCGGTCAAAGTATTCAAAAAGTCAAATCAAACTAGAGACATCCCCAAACCGAATCCGCACTGAATCCGTACTCACTACATATCTGCTACGGGTACCGTGACCTATTTATCGTACCCGTGCCACCTAGCTCTTCGACTCCCTCATTCAAAGCACCTCAACCTCTAATTCTTCCTTCTAATTAAGAGCAACTCCAAAGCCTCTGATCCCTCCACGATGCTGAATTTTCCTTCCCTAAATATACTCTGTTGAGTTTGGAATTCTAAGAGAAGAAGAAAAAACAAACAGAGCATCTTCCAATAAAGAACTAAGGATGGTCAACAATGGAACTCCTACGACCCTATTTATACTATGCACTGACGGCTCCTATTGACTTGAGTTCACATCTCAATCCATTGGTGAATTCGATTTATTCTCTTTCAAATCCTCCGCTTCTTCTGGCAGACAGCTTATCTCTCTCCTTCATCCTCCAAGTAATGTTTACAACCTTCCAAAAATCACAGCGTCTTACTCGCCCCTATCCCTTCCTTTCCTCTCTCTCTCTCTCTCTCTCTCTCTCTCTCTCCTTCTCTGATTTTCATTTCCTTTTCTTTTCTTTTCCTGCTGTTCTGATTTACTGGGTTTCGGGTTTCAATTGTTTTTTTGGCTCTTGGACTAATGTAAACGAGGCCCAACCTTATTTAAATTAAAAGGGCCATTCGGTCATTACTGATTAGTTTTTTTCTTCTTATTCTTAATTTAATTACTATTACTTTAGTAATACTTTAATTGTTTTAATTGTTTTTTACTATTTCAATATATTTAAAATAATTTTTTCAAGTTAAATATAATTTAAGATTAAATTAATATCACATCATATAATAAATGTTGTAATATCATATTTTCATTATTAATTATATACATTTATCGTGATACGACACGTACTGTCCTACTTATTTTTGAGTCAAGGGTTTCACAATTTGGATATTAGACATTGTTTAAATGTCATGCACATTGGGAAGAATCTTTTTGATTCTTTGATTTGGATGTTGTTAAATACCCATGGGAAAAGAAAGGACGGGTTGAATGTTGGGATTGATTTGGCTGAGATGGGAATTCGGAAAAATCTAGAGCCAGTGACTTCCAATGAAGATTGTTATTTCCCCCTGCAAGCTGTTTTATGTCGCAGTTGGAGAAGAAATCTTTTTGTGAGACCTCGAGTAGTGTGAAGTTCCCAGGTGGGTGACCCGCCCCTCCCGGCGTCATTAAACTCGAGAGAAGGCTTGGTGTATTAAGGGTCAAGAATAAGATTTATATTATTGCTCTCGTTCCTACTACTATGCTTCCTATGAGGTTAATAGTGGCAAAAATCCATGCAAGAAAAAGGCAAAGGAGAATGATAAGTGCTAAACTAGCTTACTCCTCCGAAGAAGCTGCCAAAGACAATCCAAAAGATGTTGACGAAGAAACCGCTAAGGATGGCCAAAAGATGTTTAAATTTTTAGTTTCCGATTTCTCTAAATTTCTCTCATTTTTCCTATGAACCCTTTTGGGTTTTCATCCTAGCATTCACACATGTTTAGCCCACATCCAACCTTATTCCACACGGCCTCTCATTTTTCCCCAGATCTTTCGATCTATCCAAGATTTCCTCCCATTTTTTCCTAAGTTGCCATTTTCGTTTTCCAATTTAGCCAGGTATATATATCAATATATATATACATATAAATATATTTTCATTTTTTCAATTTTTTTGTGCTGCACAAAATGCTCTAAAGGTGGGTTTCATACTGCATGATGATAATGAAAAGAAAAAAAAATTACACCACCAAACAATTCTTCCCAAAACATCCCCCAAAACCTACAAAGAGGTAACACCCTAAAAATCAAAACACACCACCATAGTGCATCCAAAACATACCAAAACAAAATGAGATAAAAAATTAGAAAAGAATCCCGAGAAAAAAAAATCTGAAGTGTTTCACTACTCCCTCCCCCACACTTGAGCTTTGCATTGTCCCCAATGCAATGGAAAAATATAAATCATAAGTGAGGAAGAAAAATGTAGTGGAACTCAATCATATTCCTCCCTCAAACATCTTTAGACATAATATTGTTATTATCACATGGATTGAGCAATATCAAGTTTTTATATTGAACTAATGGTGATGGAAGAGGAGTACCAGAATAAATTAGGCCACATTATAATTTTTGTAAAATCACATCCGCAACATGGAAAAAGGTTACGAAAAGCTTCAATTCACCAATTAAACCACTTAAATAACGGGTTCAATTTAATGGAATTAAATTTTAATCAATTTCCCAAATTTACGATTTGTCAATTCCATGAATTTTGGAGGGTTCTAAGTGCAAAAAACAAAATCTACACTCAGAGATCCAAATTGAATTACGATCAGATATGAATGTAGGATAGCAAATATTTATGAATTTTCCGTGTACTTAAAGGAAAAATCATAAACGATCGATCAAAACAAGGGTTCCGTAAACAAATTCGATTTCCCTATATTTATTCCAACTTATCTTTCATAATTTAGTCTAGAACATGTACTACTACTTTAAAATATACACCGTATAAAATTATATTATTTAAAAATATTGTATTTATACTATAATGACAAAATTGAAGTATTTTGAAGGAATAGATAAGGTGTTCACAGACACTTTTGGTAAACAATGCAATTTCACAAAATGTTGACCCTTTTTCTGTTTTCAGTTTCAAGGACGTTCCATTTATCCAATTATGTCCAAATCACATAGTTGTGGTCATAAATTATTGAATTTCACTATGGGATCGCCAATTTTTCCTTTTGACAATTCCAAGAATTTTGGAGGGATCTAAGTGCAAAAGGCAAAAATTTTCACTTAGAGATCCAAATTATAATCCGATCGGATGCAATGCTACATTATGAAACCCTGATGTATATTCCAAGTCCGAATCTAAAATTTTATTAATATTAAGTGGGAAAAACTTACCAATAATCCTCCCCTTTTTAACTTCCTAGCATCTATGTAATCTAGAGAAGGATACCTTAATACATGTACTAGCTAGCGCTTTATTAAATATCCAGAAAAAAATCCTTTTCTACTAAAATAATTATATTAACCCAAAAATTCCTAATAGAAAGTTATTTAAATACAACGAAGAAGGTGTAACTTAATTTTGGGTAATCGTGTAATTTTACTAGAGTTGGATGAGGACCCTTTTCGTTCATCCGTTTGGCACATTTTTGGAACACGAGAAATATGGAATGTTGAATTTAATATTTATTAATACAATTGCATAACCAAAACAATGAAAAATATTCCTCTCTTACGTTGCAAATAAATCGAATATTGCTAAACATTGATGATTACAAAGGCACCCGTTTTTCATTTGAAAAAACCGGTGCTGGCTAGTGGTGGAATTTAAAAATTACAAATTTTAGTCAAAAATTGGACGAAAAATTCAAAATTTGGATATTTCCCTGAGGCAACGGTATATATACCAGTGTTGTATTGGAAAAGATATTTCCAGCCTAAATTATAGTGGCCCGAAAATATAATGAGCACAAATAAAATAAACGGGTACTAGTATTTGTATTTAGGACAACGGTATTTAGGACTGGTGCCATAGACTTAGCCAAATTTTTACACCATACCTCTCTGTCCAAAATTTGGTTTAAAAAAATCATTTAGAGCAGCCTTAAGCAGCTGCTTTAATAATATTAGGAACCATTTTTTAAAAATCAACACTAGTTAATTTACTGTGGCTCCATAGTTTGAATTTTTTTAACCCATTCCTTTCTGCTTGGAGATTTTTTAAAGCAGGTTCACGGAGCTGTCTTAACCTAAAAAAGCACCGGTATTCCATGCAACAACACCAGTATTATACCAGTGTTGTATACCTTGAATATTTGTGATCCTCCTTGAATATAGTAGAATTAGAGTAGGCACCGGTATGTCAGACTTAAGTACTGGTGCTGGCTCTGCGTAAATAAAACTAGGTCGATCGTCTTCCTCACATAATGGTCGCGGTTTCTATTTCAAAACATCTTCCAAATGGTTTCTCCTTGTTCAATCTGATTTATATCCACTTTCTCCACCACCATAACTCCTCAGTCAACCTCCATTTCTTTACTTCATTAAATCCACCTTAGATAACAACACCAAAACCCCCCTTTTTATATCTCGGAAGTCCATTTCTCCACTTTCTCCACTCGGCACCAGTAGACTCACATGCCTCCTGGTTACGATGTCGAATTCTTCAAAAGTACTTCATCCATTTCTATGTTTTTTTATGTACAAACCCTAACTTCCTTTACATTAAATGAAAAGGATCTAAAATCATACGTGTTCGATGAAATGTATGAATGAAGTTTTTGTGTTAAGTTGTCTAGAGTTGTAACTATCACAATTACTGTGGCCAACATGTTGTTCATGATGTATGAGATATATTCATTTGTGTGATATGAATTTTTTGTTCTAAAATGTATGTGGAATATTTCATTGTGTGATGTGAAGTGTTTGTTCTAAAATGTATGAGATATGTTGACGTGTTTGTTCTAAAATGTATGAGATATGGTTCATTGTACTGTTTTTAATTGAAATCGAATGAATATAATTAATTTGGTTGATCTTGAAAAGGGTTTGGTTCTCAAATCACACTAATTTCTTTGGTTGGTGTGCAATTATCATAAATTGCATATCATGGTTGTAATGATATTGTGTTGTGTACTATAAAGTGTTGTTACAATCTTGTATAAATTGATGTCTTCAATATCAATGTGCACTGGTCTTGTAGTAGGTCATTGATGTTGGTTTGTTTTTTATTTTTTATGTTGGTTATCTATAAACATCTCTATTTGTATATCATATGTAAATGCCTCCTAAATCCAAAAAGGTGGCCAGGAAAAGGAAGAGGACCAGCCCTTCACTCAAAAACAAGTGTGAAGAACCAAGAACATGCTTCTCAAGGAGAATAAGAGGACGTTCTACCAGTAGTACAAATAAAGATTCAATTTGAGAAAGAGGAAGCACGTGCAACACGTGCTTTCGAAGTGGGTGCTTCGAAAGAGAACGAGGAAGATAGCGAGGATGAACCCCTTCGCGATCCGAGGAATGATGACCTTACCAAGGCAGGCGGGCGTCAAGAGAAGGCGTTTGACAAGTTCGAGATTGCCACTAGTTGTAGGGAACAAAGGAAGGTTACGTTCCAGTCAGTTATATTAGCCAAGGAAAGGGACCATTTTCCCAATTCTTTCAAAGAAATTGATGGTGAGATGGTATGCGTAAAAAATTAGAGTGCCAAGACCGCATATTGTAGCTATGCATTTCGGAGGTGGGTCAGATTTTGTACATTAATAAAATGGCCTAATGTCCCGTTAAATGTGAAGAAGGAGGCGTGGAGATACGTAAATATAAAAAATAATATCATACTACTTAGAATATAAATGCCTAATTCTTACTATTGAACTATATATTCTTGATTTTAACCTATATATTGTGTAATTTTCCATCGCATGCAAGTTTTAAGTCTTAAACGAATATTTCTAAAGAGCAATGGAGAAGGTTGAGGAAGAATGTGGTAGGCAAGGTTGGCGATACACATCGCAATTGGAAAACCAAGCTGGCGAACAAGTACATACATTACATACCGACCAACAAAGTTCCAAAGTACAAGACATGGAAAAATTACAGTTGGATGGATGAAGAGGAGTGGAAAAAATTTGAGGAACAAAGAAAGATCGAATAAATGATGGCAAGTAAAGTTCTTTCATGATTTCATGAATAATATTTCAATATTTATCAACTAATTCATTGTGTTAATAACTAATTACTTTTTTTTCATAAAAAAGGCAAGTTCCCAATTAAAGGAAAAGGAATACACCCACCACACCGGAAAAAAGGCAATAGAGCTACAAAGGAGAAGATGATCGAGCATGTGAAGGAGAATGAGAGAAAGAAGCCGAGGGACTAGGGAAACACAGATGAAGAGATCGAGCAGGAGATCAGTTCCAAGAATTTCAAGCCGGACAGATCGATGGTCTACCTAGAGTCAAACAAGGAAAGAGATAAAGAATTTACAATCCCAGAAGTCAAACCCATATCAAAGGATATTGTATCCAATTCACTTAAAGTTCTATATTTGAGTAAAGGTTTTTTTTAATTACTAACACAATAATATGCACGCCGTAGTTGAGGATGATCGAGGAAAAAGATAAGGGAAACCTAAAGTTAGGCTCGGGTTAGGACATTTTGATAAGAGGTACCTAGAAGAGGGATCACCCAGGTTTCTACAGAGGCACCCAATCTCAACTGCCTGCAATTCTTGCTAACCCACGCATAGTAAGAAGTAAGTGCGATAGCAGCTCCTCGTCTCAAAATAAGGAGGCCAAGAAACACACCACTGATCAACCAATTTTCAAGGAAATGGTCGCTTACCTTGATCAATTAGTCATGGGAATAGCTGCAGCCAGTAGATTAAATATTCTACAAGGCCTTGAGGACTCGAAGAACTTCATTGATAATGCCTTGGTAGGTGTATCCACTGGTCTTAGCGGCTCTAGCCAAGACCCCCCAGTGACGGAGAAAAAGATGAAGGGGTAAATATGCATTACAATTACTAATTTTATACTGTCAAATTTCGTTTTCATTTACACCAAAAAAGCTTTTATACTAACTAAATTATCACTCTATGTAAAAGGATGGTGAGTTGGTCACCTCTTTCATCAAGAACTTAGAGGGACAGAGGATGAGGTTTTCCAAAGCATGGCTCCATAAATCTAGGCATCCCGAGAAGTCACCTGATCTAGTAGCTTGCGTTTGCGTGTGCAAGCCAATCTACCATTCAAGAGTTTGATTGCCTTCTGCCAACCACCATTTGTATAACATGGGAGAGGCTTTGGGGAGAGTGGAAGACTAACTAATGTCTTTGGTTGGACTTGGAGATGATCCCTAGCACGAGGACTTTGAAGGCAAGTCTGCCCTGGATCGATGAATTTTATTGCCTTAATGTCAGCAAAAATGAGGTAGTAAGTTGAACCAATTACTACATCTGGTATAGGTTAATTTTGGATTACGATTCGTTCAACTTCTAATATTTAACTCTACAGGCGTCAACTCCAAAATAGTCTGTATAAAACAGCTCCTTCCGTCCATTGCAGTAACAATTTCTACATGAAAGGCGACTGAAACAGGTATTTCTCAATAACATCCATCTTGTACCTTATTTAATTATTTTTCATTCAGCTTAGTTTTTGTGCTATTAATTAATTTTAGATTAAATACAAACTCTATTCAAGGCATATCCCAACATGGGGAAGTACATTAAATACTGCAACGAGCTTGTGAAGAGCATACAAGTGTTGGGAAAGGTGGTGTTTTTTCCAGAGTTTTTACCTTCAACTTTTGGCACAAAAAATCATAGTGGATTTTTTTATTGAGGAGATGGTGGAGTTCGGATGAAAACTCAGAGCGATGGTTTGACTAGAAAATTCAAAAATAGATATTTTGATGGGTTAAGGTTTACTTTTTTCACATAAACTGTATTTATTCATATGCTAATTTGTTTATAAATTAACAAATGCTATTCGTCAAGGAACCTATGGAACCAAGTCTTCGAAACCAACAATGGCCGCATTCAGCTTGCCTCCCGTATTGCACGGGAGGCTATGCCTCGGAAATCAATGGTGTAGAAGTCAATGGCCGTGCTAAAGCCATTTTGGATACCATTCTTGTTATTGATTCCGAGATTTATGTGGTGTAATATATTAAAATGTAAGTCACACTTTTCAATGTTTCTCAATTACGAAAAATTATTCACCGCTAACAAATTTATTTATGTTCTACTTTCTTTTATACGAAGTGATCATTGGTAATTAGTACTCATCTGTCCTAGTAAGAGGAAGGTTTTACTCTTAACTCGATGACCGGTGGAATCAAAACCCACATCATAAATGAAAATAAAATCATTTCCAGGTGGACAGTGGTAGGACAGAATTGGCCTAAACTGGAAAAATATGGGACAGAATATGGGACAGAATTGGCCTAAACTGGAACATGGAGACTAATAGCTCCCAAGTGGACAGTGGTAGGATCTGGGTGGCCTGGAGGACTGACTATTTTGAAGTTAGTATAATAAGTGTAGGAGATCAGTGGATGGATATGGACTGTACTATAAAAGAGCAGAACCTCCAATGCTACATAACGATGGTTTATGGAAACAGTCAACAAAAGGATAGGAAGCACCTATGGGAGTTTCTGGGGAAGACTAAGAAGGATGACAGACCGTGGCTGATTATGGGGGATTTTAACAGCCCACTTAGTCTAGAGGATAGGATGGGAGGAGCTTCCATACAACAGAATGAGATGGATGACTTTCAGGGGGTGGTCTTGAAACAAAACCTGCGCCACATGAAAACAATAGGCCCTGGATATACTTGGTGTAATCGGAGGAAGGACGAGGAGAGAATATATAGCAACATAGATAGAACACTTGTTAATGAGGGGTGGCTGAACAGGCTTGCAGATTCGGTTTGCAGAGTCATGATCAATGGTGCTTCTGACCATTTCCCCCAAGTAATCACCATGCAAAGGGGTCCAAAAAGAGTTTCAAGGCCATTCAAATTCTTCAACATGTGGTCACTTTCAAACCTGTTCAAACCGACAGTACAGGCAATATGGGAGATAAAAAAGCCAAGAAACCTCACACAGGTATTTGAGGTACTACACATGCTGGAAATCCCCCTAAATAAACTCAACAGAAGGGAATTCTCGGAGATAGGGGAAAGGGCAAGACAGGCAAAGGTAAAATGGGAGCTGGACCAAAAAGAACTAGCAGGTGACCCAATGTCCCACCAGAAGCAAAGGCAGGAAACAAGGAGCAGACTGCATGCACTAAAAATGACTGAGGCTGAATACAGGTTGCTAAAGCAGAAGGCAAAGATAAAATGGCTCAAGGAGGGGGATAGGCCAACAACCATATTCTACTCTATGATGAAAAGTAGGACATACTCCAACCACATTGTCTCTTTGGAGAGTGAGGAGGGGGGAATGATCCAGGGAAAAGAAAGGATTGAGGAAATGCTGCTCCAATTCTTCAAAAACCTTATGGGAAGGGAGATCACACCTGTGAGGGGGATTGATCCACATCTGGGGGGATCAGTGTTGACTGTACAGCAGCAAGCCCAGATGCTGAAGCCAATACAGGACCAGGAGATACAGAAGGCTCTGAGGAGTATCAAGTCAAGTAAAAGCCCGGGGCATGATGGCTACTCTAGCCATTTCTTCAA
>JAULKM010035950.1:2665-13428 GCA_032355605.1 Rubia tinctorum
GGGGGGTGAGAATCAATCAGTTAGATGATTAGATTTTTCTTATCTTGATGACTAGCCTAGAGTTATATTAGGACTAGTCTACCTTAAATCTTGTACTCTCTATTTATTCTCTTTCATTGTGAATGATAAATCATTACGAGAAATATCTTCTATCAATATGACCAATTCTGATTTTTTTACGGGTAAAAATGGGTCGGATTGAAACTCATTCAACTTGCAGATAAAATATTATTCAACTCAAGAGTCGAAAATGTGTAATTTTACAGGTTTCAACCCATATATGAAATGAGTTCATATATCAACTCATATGGGTAAAGTCCGCGAGTTTCAACTCATATATTCACCCATATGAGTTTATATACCAACACATATGGGTAAGCTCGTGGTATTCAACCTATATAATGACATGTACGAGTTTATATACCCACCCACATAGGTAAACCCGTGGTCAACCCGCAAACCCAACCCGCCTGACCCATATTTTTCAATACTCATTTTACCCACACTCATTCGGGTTTTAAAATAGAAAACCCGCATGATCCGAGGCTTACAAGTCTATTTTTCCACCCCCAAAGTTGATGTAGCGGGAAATAAGTGTGAAAAGGTAAGGATGTTTTGGGAAAGCAATGGGTCTAATTTTAAAATTGTGGAAGTTAAAGAACACATTGTAGGAATTTTACAAATATTCTTTGCCTGTTTAGGTAATTTTCAAATCATACCATTTTTGTTAGAATGAATGAAAAGGAAAATTGTGTCATTTTATATGAGGCAGAAAATATTTTCTTTACAAAATTATTCCTTTTATGTAATGGCATTTCAATTCAATTTAATTCATTTTATCTAATTTTAATTTAAACGAGTTTAATGAAAGGTTAAGCATTAGAAAGATTACACTTTCTAAATTTACCATACAATTAATATATATTTGTAAACTAAAGCTTAATTTTTAATTTTATATACTTTACATTATAAGTTATACATATAATAGAATGTGTTTGAATGTGAAAATACAAGAAATATTGTATTAAAAACAATATTTAAATGGATAGTATTTAAACTAAAAGGTGCAATTTTTAACTTAAAAATATAAAGTATGAGTTAAAAAAATACAGAGATTGCTCTATAGTGGAAAAAAGATCGTTGCTAAGAAGACCTTCTCTTAATAATATTTAGTTTAATTTAATTTTATTATTGCAAATATATAATTTGCTTGATTTAGTTTATTTCAGTTCAGTTCAGTTAATCAATTCAATTCCATTCTATAAAAATAAAGTAAATATAACATACTCCCTCCGTCCCAAACTAAGTTTCTCAGAATATTTTTAAGTTTTCAATAAATATGTTTAGTCGTTAATATGTTTAACAACGTATAATAACGGCAAATTAAAAATGATATTTAGAAACTACTTACTATGAAGAATTCAACAAATTCACATAAGATAATATTATTGTCTATAAATCTATTCAAATATGTGTTTAAAATTTGATAGTATTAACTGTCAAATAGTTAGCGTGCAGTTTAGTTTGTAAGAGAGGAGTATGTAAATACAGTTTAACTACTGAAATTTCATTTACTTTTGTAATATCATCCCAACAAGTGATCTTTCTAGATTAAAATTATTAAGAATTTGACAAGAGTGTGTGAAGAAACAGATGATGAGAGCTAGGGAGTAGGATTTGAAAATGTGTGTTTTTGTTTCACTTTCATGGATGAGGATGAATTTTCAATCTACCCAAAAAGAGGAACTAAATACGAATTTTTTGAGGGCTTTCTTTCTCCACATTAGCTGGTGAACATAAAAAGATCCCACATAAAAATAGGGTTTGATCTTTAATCTTTATCATCTTACTGTTATAGCACACTTTTCTTGTCGGTCAGTGCTCCAAATAAAGGGTTAAAAGTTTGAAACATTACGGTTCAGACCTGTTCATCCACTTCGTATGTGTTGACAAAATACACAGCGAAATGCAGAATTATTTTTCTTCTTTTTTGGTCTTTTTAACAGAGAATGCTAGCCACACTCCCACAATGATTCAGTGACTGATTGAAGAAAAGAAGAAAAAAAACGCACTTTTCCCCTTTTTTCTGCTGTGACTATATTCCCAAAACAAATCGTACCAAAATGCATGAAATTATTGTCTTTGAAAAGAAGATGGATGATTTGAATGTTTATTAGTGTGTTGTTTGATTCTTGATATGACTTGAAGGAAGAATAAATTGATGCACCTTGCTACAATCCGATGATCCAATCCACATTATACAATGAATTAGGAACACTCTTTTTACTATTGAAGCATTTTGTATTCATCCCTCAAGTTACCTTTTTCATCTCACGTTTCTTTAAGAGTAAGAAGAAAGGGTATAATTAAACTTTTAATGTTATTATATTAGTACGTCTCATGAAACGTGGTCTTACCTTGTGAAACAACTAAAAAAATCTAATGAAACGGCTAAAGGTGTCGAACGAGTAGGGTTACCGTGGATCAACTCTACCTATTTACTTATGTAACTTATTCAAATACTTATTAGACAAATGGTTCAATCATAAGTCACAATCACCAAGATACATATTTTGGATAACAAGTGAACCATTAGATATAAGTTTGGATCGCATCAGGTTGTGTAATAAGTGCAATTGCGGATAATTTTTTATCTTAAGGTAAACGAATTCATTTTTATTAAAGAATAGAGTCATGGGAGACTCAATGTACCATATATATAATATTTATATACACATATGTATTATCTTGATAATATCGATCTAACAAGTACGAAAATATTACCAGTAATTTTTTTAATACTTAACTAACAACATCTTGAACGTTAATCGCAAAGGGACACCCCATCTCGAAATGCAAGTCAAAACATCTTGAAAATTATGGACGTGCATTTTGACATGTGTGTAAGGTTGGGGTGAGCAAATTTTTATTTTAAAATTTTCATGTCGCGACAACATTTTTTACCCAATCTGACCGAACCCAAAGTCAATTATGTAAAGTCTATAATTATTTAAGTTGGTAATTTGTAGAAATTATGCAAATTTGGAATGTTGTGTTGTAACATCAATTATGGTATGACTTGCGAGATAAGGAAGTTTGTTGTGGAATCCGAGAAGCATATATTTCATCCGAATTGTATATGATTACAGAATATATCAATTCTTATATTTATGAGATTGGATTAGAATTATGGAATGTGGATTGATATGAAATTTCGAGTATTGATAAGATATGGATGGAATATTCTAATTCCTTAATTTAACGGATTGGATTAAGGAATTCCTATCTCCAAGCGATTCGATTATTATCCGAATATTTCGTGGAGAAGAATTCCATTCGCAAAGAAATCTACTACGTGCGATCGAGCTTATATATTGAGAACATTCTGGCTGAGCTACTTACAGATTTAATTGAAGAAAATCTACATCCATATTTTCATATCTTTCGAGAAGTACTCTAGAGCCATTCATTTGTGTTCCAACATGATCAATACATTGTTGATATAAGTTCATAATCAGAAGCCTTAATTTCTCGGGAGGAGGAGATCCAGCCTCGACAAGTATAGAGGTCAGAGGGGAGTCTGACTAAGGCAGATTAGTAGCAATGGGAGCTTGCAAAATCCACTCATTGTAATTAGAAAATGTAAGTATAGTTTTATGGTGTGTATTGTACTATCTTGTTCTGATTAGTAGATTTTTTCTGAACTGGGCATGGCCCCGTAGACGTAGGTGGTTTTCACCGAACTGCGTAACCAAGTCACGTGTTCGTGCTTTACATTTCTTTACATACTTGGTTAGTTAATTTGTGTTGGAACATAGTTGATATAATCGCTAATTTTAGGTAAAACCAAATTACAAAATCTATTATTTATTATAATAATTTAAAATAACTAATAGGTCAACTTTGAACTATATCTGAGCCAGCCTGATCCAACTCAACATATGCCCAAAATCCAACCCGACCTTAATCCAAATTTGAATCAACCTGAACTTAAGACAGAAACATGTACCAGACTCGAACCGATCTTGAAATTTGAAATCTGACCAACCCAGACTCAAAACTTGACTGACCTAGATCCGCAACCCGACTAACCCACGACTAAAATCCCATCTGGCCCTGACCCCAAACTCTGAACCGAGCCCGAACTCAATCAAAACCTAAAATGGAGCGGAACTAAAATAGAACAAAAATCAACTTGCCCCGCCCGTTGCAACCCTTGTCTGAACGACCGAACCTGACCCAAACTTGAAAGTGGCCCAATCATAACCTTTCGCGACCCCAAATTTGAACCCGTCCGACCTCGTCGCAAATCCATCACCACCCAGACCCGACCTAAATCCAACCCCAAATCCGACATTGGCCCAACCCAAAATTGACAAAAACTCGTACCCTACTCGATCTGAACTCGGTGGAACATGTCCTTTCCATAACAAGATCCAAACCTTCGCAATTCTTCCTAAACCTAAAACTGACTTTCGCTTCAATCCAAACTCGAACTTGATCCAATCCAAACCTCGCCCGAACTCGACATGCCCAAACGTCAGATCATATGGGGTCACATGTACTTATCATCTCATACGACTATCTCACAATAATGAGTTTTATACCTAGTTAAATGTTAGAATTTTATAGAGTAAGTTATTTGAATAATTATTCACTTATTAAACAATACATGATTGATTAATTTAATTAAGTATTATTAGATTAAATATTAATTATCTATTGGATAAAATGAGATTTAACCCATAAATCCAAAGTGGTATCCTGTATGTTTAGTATTAATGATCCAACCCATTTATAATCCAATCAGTTACAATCCATCAATAAATGAGTTGTATCAGATCATGATTCAACTATACCGGTCTTTATCAGGTTGTGTAATGAATTGATTCAACCCACCTATCTAACACCCCTAAAAACAATCATAATATTCTTTAATATAGACATTGCACGTTTTAACATAAGAACATTTCCAATGCCAGAGTCATTTACTAAAAGTCACTTGCCACGTCATATTGATAGATCTTTCAACCCACAAATATTTCCAATGCAATGATCAAATGAAAACATCAGTATGATGTGGCACACTTTTTATTAGAGGGGGTCAACTAGAGCTTCTATGTAGAGAAGCTCATATTGAGGCACTCACTTGTCCTTCCAAGAAAAAGTAATATGTATTCATAAATATGCATGAGCCCAACTAAAATTTTCAATCAATAACTGACACGTCATAGTGAAGGTAGCACTGGAGTTGAAAATTCAAATAAGACCCACAATTAATTTAGTTTGTTTACATCATATTGAAGTTCCAATTAAAACATATCACTGCGCTCCCCCAAAACTGACTCTACCATTATAGATGCTCACATTATATATTTTAATTTGAATACGTGATAAACTATATTTATTGTAACATAAGAACATTATATAAAAAGTACAATATTCGTTCCACAATTTATATAAATACTGTATTTTCTAAAACCAAACCTACTTAGATTTGTATTGACTTTCGAAATAAAACCATAATTTAAGAGCCAAATTGTTTGTAATCCAAACAAAAGAATACTTCAAGGTTACGTTCATTCGGTTTTCATGTTTACCATTTCAACTAATTATGAGTTGTTACTCTACAATGAAGGACAACTAGCCAATAGGCTTCCCATGTAAAATTAGATTCACTTTTGTCTATTGTCTATTTCCTATATTTTAGTCAGTATAGTTATGCGTTGTATTCTTTATTTTTAGAGTTATGCGTTGCAAAGATGGGAGTTCTGAGCAGAATCAAGAGAAATCAGTTTATCATTTCCTCGGGATGAGGGCTTTTAATGAGTGACTTGAAAGTAATTGGGATGAGGGTTTTTAATCACCTTTAAGTCATTAGGATGAACATTGATGAAGAGGTTAGCGTTTCATCTGTTCAGCATCTATTCACTATTATAAATTCAATTTATTTCCCGTTGAAATACAAATAATCTCTCCTTTCGACCATAAACATGTTGATGATTATACGTGACAAATCTGTAGAACGGAAAAGGAAGGGTGAATATAAACATGTTGATTCACTATCTTTCTATTTCTCTCTTTAATTTTATGTAAAATTGGGTAACTTTTTACCTTCATTTGTTTTTCAAAGTTCTTGCAATATTTTCAACCATTTACATAGTTCCAAGAATCCTAATAATGCTAAATAGGCGCAACTTTTGTTTTTTGTCATTTGACTTTTTTTAAAATACTTTGGGCAATTTTTGTGTAAATTATGTGCACATCCGGAAATATTTGTGCAAATGGGGTGCACAATAGGACTATATTAGTGTAAATTTAGTGTACCTCTTGGACAGGTTTTGTGCAATATTTGAGCTGCTTTTAAAAAAAAATTACCCGTCATTTTGTTAAGCTTGTTGCATGTTTTTTTTGAAAAAAAAATACCCCATTCTCATTCACTTAAGAGTGCTGTGCACCGTGTTCTTTATTTTCAGAGTTGTGCATCACAAAGATGGGACTTCTGAGCAGAATCAAGAGAAACCAATCTACAATTCTGATATGTATCTGCAAAAACTATGAATTGCAAAATTTTTGAAGAGCACTCTTAACGAAGGTTGATTGAATCACCCTCTTGAAATCAAGAAGACTCGGACGAAATCCAGTTAAGAACACAACTTTATGAGCCTCACTAACACAGGGGTCAAATTCCACATAACCAAAGCACTAGTTGCACCAAAATTAACACAAAGAATCCTAACGGTTCTAAGCACTAATCTTAAATGGACAAATCTAACGATTTACTGCTTAAAAAGCAATGAATATGAACTCAAAATATGAATATATGACTGATAAAAGCGTAAAGGTAATTCAAATGTTTAACCACCCCCCCCCCCCTTTATAGTACATATGTATGGTCTTCAAGAATACAAAGAAGACAAGCATTTGGTAATTCTTGTTAGTTACTGGAAAGACGTATGTCACCTTTAAGAAGCTAAAATCATATCTAACTAAAATACATAATTTAACTATAAATGATGACCATATTCATCCAAGTAAATCAATCCAAATATTGGTTTAATTCTTGAATGAATTTTCCATATCTAAATTTTCCATATCTAACTCTGATCAAATAAAAAATGAATATTCTTAACTCTAATTAAAATATAACCAAAACTCTTCTAAAGTCAACATGACCGATTTCATGGACTTTATTCATAATAATAATTATAAACTAAAATGATCACACTACCTCACAAAAAAAACACAGTGGGAAAAAGAGTAACGTGTTATCCTCCTAAAAATACTAAACTAAGAAAACTGTAATAAAATGATATTTTGATGAGCGACCCGGAAGTAATTGAGATGAAGATTTTTAATCACCTATAAGTCATTAGGATAAACAGTGAGGAAGAGGTTGGTGTTTCATCAGTTTAGCATTTGTTCACTATTATGAATATAATTTATTTCCCGTTGACATACAAATAATCTCTCCTTTTGACAATAAACAGATTGATGATTCTGAGTGACAAAATTGTAGAATAGAGAAGGAAGGGTGGGGATAAACGTGCTGATTCACTATCATTCTATTTCTTTCTTTAATTTTTTTGTAAATTTGGGCAATCTTTCCGCCTTCATTTGTTTTTCAAACTTCTTGCAATATTCTCGACCATTTACGTAGTTCCAGGAATCTTAATAATACTAAATAGGCGCAACTTTTGTTTTTTGTCATTTGACTTTCTCAAATATTTTGGGCTATTTTTTGTGCAAATGATGTGCACAATCGGCAATATTTGTGCAAATGGGGTGCACAATAGGACTATATTTGTGTAAATTTGGTGAACCTTTTGGACAGTTTTGTGCCGTCTTTGGGTTGCTTTTTAAAAAAAATTCCTTTCATTTTGTTAAGCATGTTGCATGCATTTTTTTTTAAAAAAAATCATTCTCATTCACTTAATCTGCTTTGCCAACTTGATTCAAGCGGAACGAGTGAGGACAACTCTATGGTTGTTGGGTCATAATGATGGTTATGTGGGCCCAAAAAAAGCTCAAAATAGGTGGGCCTCAATAGGCGTGCCTCTAGTCTTAACATCTTCCAAATCCAAGGGGCTAAGTTCGAAAAATAAGTAGGCTCAACACCTTCCGAACATCGGGCCAAAAAAGGAGGACAATTAAAAACAATGTCAAAAAATAATCTGTTTTTCCCTAAACTCTAGACTTAATTATGTTTGGATTCATCAGTATATTATGGAGCCCAAACTCTATAAACTATTTTTATCATATATGTACACATGTTTATGTATTAACGAACGTAATAAAGTATGTTCACGTGACCATATATTTTGCCATGTATGGCCACGTAGTATCCATCAATGTTACAAGTGTTTCGGAACTAGGTATCAAATAAAGCTCTTGCACCACCTCTTTTAATTTGCTGGATATTATTTAGCTATTCTGGTATTTTGTGAGAGATCGCATCGATGGTTGCCAATTATTTGCTTTGCTCTGGAAACTAGCTTGTAGAATTTAGAATCATAGCATACGCATGCATCACTTCTTTGAGTTATGAAATGAGTGATTCTGGTGAAATTGTATGTGTATGTTGTGTGACCGTGTCTAAAATCGTATTAGATGTGTTTTGTCCCGGGCAAGTTGATACGTGAGCCTCAAATTTAAAATCAAAAGGTTTTTATTTGTTTTTAAATATACATCTAAAAAAGTCTGTAAATGGTGGATGGATGAACTAGAATTCAAAGTTAGTTGTAAACAACTCGTACTCTAATAATTCTGAAGTGCTAAAGCAATTGAAGAAAGGTTCAAAGGCATTAATATATCATAAGTTACTCTAATGCTTAATTACACCATCAAATAGGAATCATCATGTTTTCATCTTATTAGAGGAGAGGATAGTAATAATAGCATTCATTCTACTCCCTCTTCTTCTCTATAAGTGTCTTGCCACTTTTTTTCTATTCATAAGGAAGGAGTATAATAACAAAAAGAAAGCTACAATTGTCCAATGAAGGCCATTGGTAGCGTATAATTGTCACTAACATTAGGGTTTCTACCTAAAATCTAATGGACAGTTGATATAGGAATTTGAGTTAAAAATTGAAAAAATAAATTCGTAAATGATTATTTTATATATATAGGAAAGAGTGACAATATTAAAAAATGAGAAGAAATATATATTTGCCAATAATATTAGAGTTTCTCTTAGGGCTTCTACCAAAACCCTAATATTAGGGATAATTATACACTATCAATAAGGTCGCTCCTTGATCATTATGGAAATATATGGAAATATAATGAGATAAAATGACCTCAACGGAGATGTATAGGGTAGATTCGAAGGTCAACTTCTTGATTCAGATAAAGATTAAAGGAACTATACTTAATAACCCATTAATGATTAGATCGCCATTTTCAGTGGTGTTTGAATTTCATTTGTGGAGGTAAAGCAAATCGGATTTTCATAAGTTGGCATCATTAACTGTTTAAGGAAAGCAAAAGAAGCCCTAAAGCACACATAGGGTAAAAATTTGATAGGCACTCTAATTTATACAAAAATTCCACTTTCTAAATATTGGGGAGTTTAATCCCTCAAAAACAATATCAAGCAAAAGAAAATAAAAAACAACAAAGAACAAACACCAATTTAGGTGGAAACCCAAATCGGGAAAAACCACGGCAAACAACTCCAATCAACTGAAAATAGAAGAGTTTTACAAAGTATGTTCTATATCTCTTAACACACTATGTCTCTCAATCCTCTTCTATCCTCCCTAACCAAGCACCCAAACTCACAAATTTTCACTTACTGACTTGGCGGCTCTAGCATAAACAAGTGTTATTTATACTAACACCCACCCTTAAACCCTAGGTATAATATATTGGGTCTAGACTCTTGTAGCCCATTTAGAAATAAACTTAAGTCAAACAAACTCTATTTGGACTTTGACGAGAAATTCCAACACTAAAATAACAAATGAATTTTTTTAAAAAAATTATAAAGCAAGAGAATAAGATGAAAATATGACCATGTTATTCTAGATAAAGTATCAAAGAAAAGTGTATTAATAATAAGATTTAAGTGATAGGCTATGTACAATGGTAAGTTCACTCTGAACCCGCTCTTGTGGTTTCAATTCATTAAATAATCAATCTCTCCCTTCCACCTCAGCAATTCAGTCTGCAACTAAATCACTCCATTTTTTTTCTCCACAGTGGTTGAGACTACTTTGACTCCCATTGCATGGATTTCACTTGATTCTCTCTATCTTACTCATTAATTTTACCTAATATTTAATTCAAATAAATTTACCAAACAAAATAAATTTTAATGTAAAATTTAATAATACACCTATAATTTTTTAATTGGATTTTATTTTTTAAAATTTTATTTTTGAAATTAATTTCAGTTTATAAAATTTATTTTATGAATCATAATTAAAAAACCATATTTTTTTTAAAATCATGTAATTTAATTTTTTTTAAAAGATCCAAAATTTAATTTAGATTTTAAAAAATGAAAATCATTTTTTTGCAATTTTTTCATTTTTTGGATTCTTAAATAGTACAAAATAATTTTCAAAAATTTTAAAACTGCATTTTATAAAAAATTGGTTGGGACACGTGGAACCACCAGATTGGGCCACGTGTCCCAATTAGTTTTTAAAAGGGGGGGGGGACAACAGTGCCACATGGCTCACTCATAGGGTGCCACCTGGCACCCTGAGTAAAAAAAATGGCGCGCCGCAGCACCTGGCCCAGCGCCAAGTGCG
>JAULKM010035970.1:0-13427 GCA_032355605.1 Rubia tinctorum
GGTCCTTTGTACTACTATATAATGTACCCAAGAGCATGAATACAAACACACAATTATTACCCCGTAAATATTCTTCAGAACCTGACGCAGGCATGCATAGTGATTGACCTCAGCAGGCAGACGATGGGAGAGGAAATGTTGCGATTTTGTGCTGGCTGACGTAGATCTAAATAATAGCGACGTCGCTAACGCTTGTGAGCAACATCGCGCTCTGTAGTGCACCTGTGTCACATGCTGACATGGAAAGATGACAAATACGATGTAAATTTAGACAAAATTTACGAGTTGGTTTGTTCCATATAGCTTATATTTTGATTTTTTTTATTTTATACCCAAAATATTTTTGCTAATTGAATGTAGGCCGTATAGTGTTGGATTGAATGAATATGTCAAAGAATTTTAGACAAAATGGCATGACGTTGTTTTGTGGGAGATGAAGTGGATAATGGATTGCTTGGAGATTAGCTTCAAATCGTTAGGAATGGTTGTAGATATATTTTGTGATATAATTGTACCATAAATAGAATCATTTTTCTTTTGTGATTCTGTCTGTGATTGTATATATATATATATATATTGTATTCTTGTATCATTAATAAAACACACGTTCATATTTTAAATGGTATCAGAGTCTAAATCCTGATAACCCTAAAATAAATTTCACTCTTGAAAACAGCCGCCGTCGCCGCCCTATCTTCACCGTTAGCCGCCGCCGTGAGTCTCACCGCGCCACCACCGCTGCCGGTAAGCCAGTACCGCCGCCACCACTCATTCCGTCCAGCAAGCACCGCCATTCAGCTTCGTCTAGCACGTCGTCATCGCGCCGTTGCCAGATCCGTCTAGCACGCGCTGCCGCCGAGTCCACGTGCTGCCGCGTCTTGACCACATCTTTTTCATGCGTCGCTGCTCCCATCAATTGTGCGCCAGTTCCATCCAATGGATCCCATAAATCAGGTCCTGATTGAGAATTTTGATGCCTAGGCCGAGGCTCCCGCCGTTCCTGCCGTCGATCTGCTACTATTGGAAGATCTGCCGCAGCTAGACGACGCCGCCACCCTTCTCCGTGCCTTTCGCCAGCTGCTGCTCAGTGCCGACGATTTGGCCAACATTGATCTTCGGCGCTATGCCAGAGAATCTGCAGCTTTGCCTCCCTCGCATCCGTATTATGTTCATCCCTCTGATCACAGAGGTTTGCTTATTACTTTTTTGGTTTGGTAGGGTGATAATTATAATGACTGGAGTACTGTTATTCGCAATGCCTTTAATTCTAGACGTAAGCTTGATTTTCTTGATGGGTCTATTACCAAGCCTTTACCTGGTGAACTTTTTGCTAATGATTAAAGTAGTTCGAATTCTATGCTCATTTGTTGGATTGTTCAGACCTTTGATCCATCTGTTCGTTCTGCTATTACTTATTATGCTTCGGTTAAGGAACTTTGGGATGATCTTCATCAGCACTTCTCAATTGGTAATGGCCCGCGTATGTGTCAGATTTGTGTGAACATTTACAACTGTCGTCAGAATGGTCAGGCTGTCAATGCCTACTTTGATCATTCCAAGAAGTTGTGGAATGACCTACTTGTTTACATGCATCCACGCACTTGTGTTTCATGCCCAGATGCAGCTATTGTTTAGATTGAACGTGAGAGAGAGATAATTCATCAATTTCTCATCGATCTGGATGATGGTTATGCCACTCTTCACTCCTACATTCTTGCTCAAGATCCATTTCCTTCACTCGACAAGGTGTACTCCCTTGTCGATTAGGAGGAGCGTCAGAAGACAGTCATCCCAGCCTGTGATTCTGTCACTTCGGCAGACACATGGCATTTGTTGCACGTCGTCAGGCGCAGACCTCTGCTCCGAAGACTATCGGCGCCGCTCCAGGAAACTCCCTAGCTGCCGCCATAGATCATCGGAACCTTCTCTGCACACATTGTGGCCGAAAGGGTCATGATATTACTACTTGCTTCTGCATTATTGGTTATCCCGATTGGTTCATTGGGAATCGTCCACCTGCATTAGGCCCAAAAGCTTCCGCAACCCCAGGACCCATGCCCTACAAAGTGCGTCGTTCGCCGAAGCTGCCCAGCTTGTGGCCACCGCTACTCCACCTGTGGGTGTCGCCGCCGTCGACTCGGATTTCGACCGGTCCACCTTGGCCCGACTTTGTCCAAAGAGCAATGGTGTACGGTTTTGAACATGTACTCTAAGTTTAATCGCTCTGAAAATATGTCAGGTAATACAATTTTATCTTGGATTCTTGACATTGGTGCTTCGTATCAAATGACCGGCGACAAGGATCTTCTTTATGATGTTGACCATGCTGAAAATGTGGATGTCATTCTACCTGATGGTTCTATTTCTACTGTTGTTGAACATGGCAAGATTCATTTTGGAGGCATTGTTGTGCTCATGTTCTCTTTATTCCGGCATTACGATGCAATTTTCTATCGTTTGCCAAGTTAACTGCTACTTTAAAATGTCTAGTTTTGCTTACCGAAAAATTATGTGTATTACAGAATATCAGCACGAGGATAGTGATTGGCGCGGGTGAACAACGAAGAGGGGTTTATTGGTTGTGCAGATTGGGAGCTTTGCCATTTACACAACCGTCCTTGTCTATTGTTGCATCAGTGTCTTTGTTTTCTTTATGGCATCAGCGTTTTGGGCATCCGTTGTTATCATTATTGTCTTCTATCCCACTTGTTTCTTTACCTAAGAGTGATTTTAATAAAACTGTTACCTGCTCAGTCTGTCATCGAGCAAACAGTCTAGAAACAGTTTCCCTATTAGTTCTGCTAAGACTAGTCATTTGTTTGAACTTATACATTGTGATGTTTGGGAACCTTATGGTTCACCTTCTTCTAGAGGAGCATTTTTATTTTTAACCATAGTTGATGATTATTCCCAAGATGTTTGGGTTTATTTATTAGTTTCTAAGTCTCAAGTCCCTTTGAAGATGAAGGAGTTTTTTTGCACTTGTTCAAACACTGTTCCGTCGTCCCATTCAGCAGGTTCGGGCAGACAATGGAACTGAATTCCTGCCGCTCAGATCAATTTTTTTGGAGAAATGAGTTCACTTTGATACTTCCACTATCTACACACCACAGCAAAATGGAGGGAGTGGAACGGAAGCATAGGCATATTCTAAATGTTGCTCGTGCTCTTCGTTTTCAAGCTCATTTGCCTATCGACTTTTGGGGAGAATGCATTCATACAGTGGCCTCATTAATTGCACACCAACACATGTTTTAGATGGTCATTCGCCTCATTATCTCCTGTACGATCGTGCACCAGATTATAGCCATCTATGTGTGTTCGGTTGTCTGTGCTTTGCCTCTCATCTCCCATGGCCGCATGATAAGTTTGCCTCTAGAAGTTGAAAGTGCATTTTTCTTGGCTATCTTATTGGCAAGAAAGCATGGCGTGTTTATGACTTGGAGTCTCGAACTGTGTTTGACAGCCGTGATGTGATATTTTATGAGGATTGTTTCCCTTTTGCACCAATTTTTGCGAAGACGCCATCTGCTGATCCACTGCCATCTCAGTCGCCTGTCATTTTTTATGATTCTATTCATGTGCCATTCGACCATTTGGAGCCGCTAATTCATGATCCTTCACGGCTAGCTCTTCGGCCGACTCGGCCAACCATGAACGGTCCGCAGCCGGCTCATCCCGAGCTCCAGCTGTCCATCACCGAGTCAAGCCAGCAGCTGCCAGTGTTTCCCGATCAGCGGCAGCCTCCAGCCGAGCTCACTGCCTCAGCGCCCGCCTTTCTCCCTGAGTCTAGTCGGCCAGTTCCTCTTCCCAGAACTCGTATTTGTCAGCCTCTGGTTAAATTGAGGGATTACATCTATACTGCTACTCGCTCCATTAAACCCCCCATTTGTTGCACTCGCGTCATCTCATTCACTGTCTTCATGTACTCGTTACCCTATTGCTAATTATGTCTCTTTTAATAATTTTTTGATTTCACATTCTAGATTTTTATGTGCAGTTACATATTCCGCTAATCCGGTTACTTTTGTTGATGCTTATCGCCATGAACATTGGCATGCGGCTATGTCTGACAAGATTGACGGACTCAAGCAGAATAATACTTGGGTTCTTGCTCCTCTTCCTCCTGGAAAGAAAGCGATTGGTTGTAAGTGGGTTTATCGGACTAAGTTTAAGTCTGATGATTCTATTGAGTGACATAAAGCTCGTTTGGTTGTTCTTGGTAACTGCCAGATTGAGGGGATTCATTTTACTGAAACATTTGCTCCTATCGCCAAGATAAGTTATGTTCGTCTTTTATTGGTTGTTGCTGCTATTCGTGGTTGGGATCTTCATCAGATAGATGTTCACAATGCATTTTTGCATGGTGATTTTAAGGAGGAGGTGTACATGCGTCCACCTCCGAGCTATACACTTCTGGCGCCCGGATAGGTTTGCAAGCTTCGTAAATCCCTTTATGGTTTACGATAGGCTCCGCGGAATAGGTTTGCTAAACTTGCTGCTGCTCTTCGCCTCTTTGGATTTGTCCAGAGTAAGGCAGATTACTCCTTTTTTTCTTACTTGAAGGATGGTGTTTCTCTACATGTTTTGGTTTATGTTGATGATCTTATTGTTGATGGTTCCTCTCCGGAGATGATGACCAAGTTCAATACATATTTGTTCTCTTGTTTCCATATGAAGGATCTCGGCGCCCTGAATTATTTCTTAGGCATTGAGATAACACGTCGGCCTGATGAGATGCTTCTGTGTCAACGGAAATATGCATTGGATATTTTGTCTGATACTGGGTTATTGGCAACTAAACCCACAGATTTTCCCATGGAACAACAACACAATTTGGCGCAAGATAATGGTCCTTTGTTTCAGAATTCTGCACAGTATCGCATACTGGTTGGGAAGCTCATATATCTCACAATCACTCATCCTGAGCTTAGTTATTCAGTTCATACCTTAGCTCTGTTCATGGAGAAACCACGTTTGGCCCATTGGCACACAGCTCTGTGAGTTATGCATTATTTGAAGAGTCGTCCTAGTCAAGGTTTGTTTCTGCCAGCTAAGAGTTCTCTTCAGCTTACTGCATTTTTTTTATTCAGATTTGGCAACTTGTCCGATCACTCGTCGCTCTTTGACTGATTATTTTATGATGATTGGAGAATCTCCGGTTTCTTGGAAGACAAAGAAAAATTTGAGTGTTTCTCGTTCTTTGGTTGAAGCAGAATACAGAGCCATGGTTGTTACTTGTTGCAAGTTATTATGGCTTAAGGCCTTTCTACGCTCTTTGGGTATCGCTCATCCTACTCCGATGCGTTTATATTGTGATAGTAAAAAAGCCCATTTATATTGAAGCCAATTCAGTGTTTCATGAGAGGACTAAACACATTGAGATTGACTGTCATTTCGTTCATGACTTGATTTAGTCTGGTGAAGTTGTTACTTATTATATTGGTACTTCCAGTCAATCTGCTGATTTGTTTACTAAGGCGCTTGGAAAATAGTCATTTTAGAGTTTACTGGGTATGTTGGGCATTCAAGATCCTCATGCTCCAACTTGAGGAGGAGTGTAGAGATATTTTGTGATATATTTGTACCATAAATAAAATCCTTTTCCTTTTGTGATTCTGTCTAGTACTGTCTATATATATTGTGTCCCTGTATCATTAATAAAACACACTTTCATAATTTACAATGGTAGAGGTAAAGTTAATGATCAATAGTGCCTAAAGGCAAATTGAGTGATGCTCCATCGAATCACCAGAGATAAATAAAGAGCTTTCTTGGCCGAATTATTCAAGACAAAGTCCCGAGAGTCGTCCAGGGGGGAAAACTTTAATGATAAAGTCAGGTACCTTCTTTGGAATTAGGAATAAATAGTTGACTCAATAGTGTTACTTTTTTCCTTATATATGACGGCATGCTCTCGGGCCTAGTATTATTAGTACACTATCAATAAGCCCCCAGAAAGCTGAAGGTTCGACCTTGAATCCTTCTTAGGCTATTGGTTCAATCTTAGAGTCTTCCGTTGGCTAGGGGTTCGTCTTTCAAATTGGTTCAGGGTTCAACCCTTGAATTGGTTAAGGGTTCGACCATCGACTTTCTTATTTAACTAAGGGTTCGACCCTTGAATTGGTTTAGGGTTCGACCTTCGTCTTTCTTATTTTAACTAAGGGTTTGGCCCTTAGCTCTCTTTTGCCCGAGGTGGAAGGCCTCGATATTATGTTATAGGGAGGCCTCGACCCTATGTCACAGAGAAGCCTCGAACAAGAGAAGCAGAAAGAACACAGGGTGCGTGTTGCTTCCTTTCCTCCCTGGGCGAGTGGCGTCCGTCCTAGATGCCACGCGCGCATCCTTCCCCATCAATGAGGGGAATTTTTTTCTCACGCGGGCGCATTATCCTACGTTCTTACGCTTCTTACTTAATTTTTGGTGGCCCAAGATAATCATTACCCTTTTTTCGTAATCACTTTTTTCCCCAAATATTCTCCAAGGTTCTTGTTTTCATTCAGAGCTCACTTCCTACTATCAAGTTTCTCGTCGTATTTTCAGAGAACTTTGGCGAAATCACCAGTAAGTCTCCTCATTTACCCTTTATTTCACCCTTTATTTCTCATTTAGAAATATCTCAATCACCGTCGAGGTTTAAGGGGGGAATCCCGGACTATTTTCCGGCCGCTTTTGGGTCCAGGTCCAGCAGAGGGGACGATTCTCGTTTTAAAGATTCCGGCGTAGTTCCTTCCTCCACCGCTAGTTTGGGGCCTTCCGATGGGGGGACATAGAAACTTCGACTCAGTGTCCGCCACCACACAGGAGTTTTCCAGAAGTGGGTGGTGTCGAAGGAACAGGTTCCGACGGAAGTTCATATCGAAAGGGATGAGGAAGGGAGGTTATATTTCTGGGACATTCTTACCCTTATTATGGAGAGTCCCAACGGGTTCCCAAGGTGATCTCTGACATGCTCGCTGCCCTCCCTGCCGCAGTCAAAATTCCTGCGGACCTCAGACTAGAGGTTCTTCGAGATAACGAGAACCCTAGCAGTCCTCGACCTGGGAGATGCGTCATCTACGAACGGCATCCAAAATTTGGGCTTTGCTTCCCGTTTCCCCCACCCTTCTCTTGAATTCTTAAAAAGCACCAAGTCAACACAGCTCAGCTCCATTAGAATGTCATAACCCACATTATGGATTTTATGACACAATGACAAAACATGCAGATCACTCCCTCCTACAAGATCTTCCGGTTGCTCTATTTTGTGTCTCAAAGTAAGCCTGCCGTGCACAAGGATACAGAGATTAAGGGAATTCTTACCCTCAGCAACAAATCATCGAAGCACCCCATCAATATCTCCTCCAACTACAAAAGATAGCACAAACCTCCTATCTACACCTTTGAGTGCGAGGCAGAATGTGGGCATAATGTTACTGGGTTCCCCATGAAATTCAAAACCAAGGTTCGAGAATTCTAGCCTGTACTGCGTTCCTGATGAGTTGGTCGCAGATAGGGACAAGCTGTTGGGGAGATGTCGTAGCCACTTATGAGAAGCAAGGGTCTTGCTACACTTGGTCATCGAAAGTTTATGACAAATGGGTATACGCCTAAACCTCCGTGTTGATCAAGCCGTCTCCCCTCACCAACCCTTCTAATGTGGCCTCCTCTGAGGAGAAGAAGAAGAAGGAGGAGGAGGAGGAGGAGGAGGAGGAGGAGGAGGAGGCGGAGGGGGAGGAAGGCAGGGGTGACAAACTCAAAAAAAGAGAAGAGGAAAGACCCTTCGAATGCCGGGGAAGGGG
Organism: Rubia tinctorum; assembly: GCA_032355605.1. Classification (NCBI taxonomy): domain Eukaryota; kingdom Viridiplantae; phylum Streptophyta; class Magnoliopsida; order Gentianales; family Rubiaceae; genus Rubia; species Rubia tinctorum. The sequence continues at coordinate 7,782 of JAULKM010035970.1, forward strand.
TTTCTTTGAAGGTTGTCACGCAACCCCAAGGAACCAAAACTATCATCCATGATCTCTCAGCCCAGGACATTTTTGAGGGGGCAGAGGCTTCTTCGAAAGGTACCCCCCATTGCATGAAGGTGTTTGTTACATTTCAAGACACCATTATTTGCTCTGTCTTTACTTTTTCGTCATAGTTCTATGTTTATATCCATTTTTCTCACATCTTTTTTTCCAGTGGGCTTCAGCAACAACTTTGGGTTTGCGAATGAGGAGGAAAAGTTTATCATTAAGGAGTTAGTTATTGAGACTCCAGTGGACCAGACCATAGTCTCCTCCCCCCAGCCGCATTTGGCCACCGACCCTCTAGATTATTCCCGTTACGAGGGCTTTGAAGCTCAAGACGAGGTTAACCTCTAGTTTGAGGCTCAAGAGCGAGCTAAGGGGGTCCACGAGGGGCCTAGTAGGGTTTTACATTTTGGTGAAGAAAATATAATGATCATGGATATTTGTGAAGAGTAAAATATATAATACCTATCTATAGTTAATTTGCTTGTTTTAAAACCATAATGAAATGCTTGTTCATTATTTGTAATGATTATTCAATTAAGATTAGGGAAATATGGTTGGAATCGGCCATATCGAGTCCAATTGAGTTGTCGTTTATCATAATTGTGCTATTAGGTAGTAGAATGTCGAGAAAAGAAGCCGTGAAGAGCCACTATCTTCGTCTACCGGAAATAGTGATATAACAAGTGATGACATAGATGACGGGGATGGGTCGGAAGAGATAGGAATTGCTAAAACACATTGTAGAACATTATAAAGAAGATTGACGATGAAGGAAATGATCTTGTTAGTTTTTAACAAAGTGGGTTGATGTTTATTGGAAGAATGAGCTAAATGATGTAGTTGGGTAGGGAAGGTCGGTAGGACGAGGGTAGACATTCACTATGACAATTGGCACGAAGTGCCAAAGGAATATAAGGGCACTTTGTGGATGGAGTGCTAGGTAAAATTATTCTAATTTTTCCACTTTACAACCTATTAGGAATTTAATATTCTTATATCAAAACAATTTATTATTTATGTTATTCCTTAAACTCCCTTATAGAGACCATTTGAAATAGATACCCCGAACATGGGAGAATTAATAGAGAGAGAAAAAAGTAATGGGTATGTTGTCGAAGAGTTGGTGAGAACACAAGTACACCATTTCCATAGATTACATCTTTTCAAATAAGAAAGGAGATCGTTTGTGGATCACTTACACAAATATTCAACATAAGAGTTGGGAGATCCGCAAACAAAGAGGCCTCGAAAACGGAAAAAATGTAAGTAACCCAAATAGAATATACTAATTATTTTAGATCTATAAGTGATATTGACACAAACCTTCAACATCAACACGTAGGGTACAAGGGATGAAAATCGACGGATTTTGACTTTGAATGAGTTCCCACATAGGAAGAGTCGTGGGGGGTACGGTCTTGCGGCCCTTGAAATTATAGAGGAGCATTTCGAACAAGATGTGTTGTTGGCGATTGATGGGGGTATGACCGAAGAATGGGCAATATAGGCAGTCATTCCGATCAATGTCGATCAAATTCATCGATGTGATTTTTTCTCAAAGGTCGACAAAACAAACAAGATCGTTACGTAAAGGAGACCGAGATTCAATTGGCAGAAAAAGTGGTAAATCTAATAAGAATTTTTTTTAATGTAATATGCATTTGTTCATCCACATATTTTTACTAGTTGTACTCTTCACAGGCCAATTTGAAACAAGATGAATGAAAGGTTGATTCTTGTCAATCGGTAAACACGACATATTATGACAGGCTACCAACAAATCTGACCACCCAGGAAGGGCAAGAGGAGTTGGTGCATTCATGTCACAAAGAGATGCTTTGGGGATAGTACGTTGTTTTGATAGAGCAAAGTCATCAAGAGTCCACACCTTGCAAAAGGAACCCTACTATGAGATAAAAGGATAGAGCAACACAAAATTTTGATTCGGAAGCTGGTCAAGCACACCGGTCTCCCTTTACCCGAAAATCTAGAAGATCTCACTAGCGATTGGGAGCCGCCATCAAGAGGATCTCACTATTCTCCAGGTGATATTGAGGTTAACCGCGAAATCATACTCCCAAAGACAATCAAATAAAATAATCTCGACAATGCCATCTTATCCACACAAAAAAAGGTAATAACATTTCAATTTAATTATTATTATTTTGCATAGTAATAGCTAAACATTAATTATTAAGTGTAGCCTTTCACATTTATGTGACTTTTTATTGAAATTGGTGATAGTAAAAGAACACTACACGTAGCCAACAATTCTTCATGAAGTAATGCAGAATCATCACTCAAAACCAATTGCTGATGGAATTTCTAGGATATCCCCGGAGAAACCGTTAGTCCACAATCCTAATTTGCCCTTCCCAGAAGAAGAATACAAGACAGTGGGAACCGCCCAAGGAATGTTCCTCCTTTGGCCAAGGCAGTTTATTTACCCAGATCCCACAACAGACGAGCATTTGAAAGTGAAGCGAGCAACGACACTGAAGAAAAGCTTACTCAAATAGAAGATTGTGCTGGAGTTGATGTCAAGAGCAAAGATAGCGAAGGAATGTTCGGTTCCGTTTGCATAATGTATGATGTGATTTCCGGAAACGAACTCAACTCTACATACACATTTTTTTGGCTACGAGTGTGCTTTTGGTCAGAGCCGAGATATCACCGCATTGTGGAGTGACTTTGAGGAATTCTGGAGGTGTGACCAAGTCAACCAGACAATAATATCACTATTCCTATTGTAAGCGCAACTTTCTTCTCATGAACTTAGATGAAAAAATGTTCTCGTGTTTATCATTCTACATATCTTGCATAAGGATTGAATATGTGTGGAAATGCATCGGGCAACGCGACAAGCAGCTATTCATTGCATTTTTCATTGAGAGGTGATGGTTTTCTTACTCTAATTGTTTTACACGTTGATGAGTCATTTAATTTGGAAAATTAATGGTTACATGTCGATATTTCATTGTAGGGACCATTGAAGGTTGATTTTGATAGTCTCAAGCGAGAAGCTTGTATATTGGATGGATCTGTTGCATTTTCCACCGTCCGAATCATTTGTAGACATTTTGGAGAATGCCTTGAATGAACCTAGTGTCGCAAAAAATATCAACGTAGTCCAAATCAAGGTGCGATGTTCTAATATTATTTTTTACAAATTTTTTAATGAAAAATGAGTTAGTATATTCACAACTTACTCTTTACAAATAAGTACAAAAAAACAAGCAAAAACATGGAAGTACAACTATTACATTATGTTATACGCATCTAAGTGTGTCAAAGATGTCCGGTTGGATTACGTGGAAATTGATAAGGTGGGTATTAAATATACTTGGACACTAGGCTTTGTAAATTGATTAACTACTCAACAACCCAAGCTAACAAATTATACTATCATAACCAAAGATTTTTCGAGAAGACTACAAGCCATATTCACAAAATGACATCAATCATGCAAGAAATTGCTTGGCCCGACATCTATTTCATGTGCGCTCCAAACTATTGGAAAACCTTACGTGGTAATGTGCCCCAAATCTCAACATCATTGACATGCTTTATATGGAATAGATTTTCCTCAAATTTCTATTCCAATCTATATATAGTGTCTCGTATAGCGTTCTCTATAGGTTTTTGTTAAAACCCTAAACAGATAGTGGGTTAATGCTAGAAAAATTATATTTTTGGTGCGGAATAGGATTTGCTATATTCTATTCCAATTTATAGACACATGCCATTTCAGCTGTATCTATACATTTTCGTTTTCCGGGACGATGTTTTTGTTAATTGCTGGCAATTGGATTTTTTGTTTTGAGGGTTATATTGAGCTGAATTCATTGAAATTTCAAAAGTTACCTTCAGAGCCGATTACACTTCCGAGTTTGGGTCTATCATACTATTTCACCCGACTTTGCTTTCCAAGTTCGAAACTTGTCAAAAAAATCATGTCATTTTTTGGGTGAAAGTCCAAGTTCGGTCCGGATTATCAATCCAAATCCAAAAATCCACCATCGGACTAGCCCCCCGAAGCAGAAACTTCAACTTCCGAATTATAGTCTCGATTTGGAACAGGGGCTGTATCAAAAAAAATAGTTACAATAATTAAGACGGAAAAAGGAGAGAACGTCGGAACAAGTCCAATACTGTTTTATCCACTGTAACCAAATATTCGTTCTGATCTCGGAACAATTCATTTAATCCGACAAACTTGAGGTTGTTCCGAGTTTGGAACTTAATAAAGGCGGTTCTTCCGCCCTTTCAAAGGCGGTAAAGAACCGCTTTCTCTGGTAACATTTAAAGGCGGTTCTCCGAACCGCCTTTGATTGTAGAGGATCAATAGTGGAGCCAGAGAATTCACTTACAAAGTGACTTCTCTGATCCGTTAGAACCGTCTTTAATCACCCCACTCTACACTAGTGATTCTTTTGATAGAAAAATATAGAGTATAAATTGGAACATAATTGTTGTAGCAACGGTAATAAACTATTGTAGCAACTCAAAGATAGAGGAAATAATTTCTCCAATAAGTTTAATTTTACTACATGGCTTAGTTGGATGCATTAGCACGTGATAATTGCTTGATCAATATAAATCTATAACTTGCACTAAGATACCAGTGTTGGTGCTTATTCCTTTTCAAATACTTCAACAACATATAAACCGGATCCATCAGCAGATAAATAACTGAACGTCATCCATGTTAGGAATCATTCATTACATACGTGGAGATATCTGTAATCCTGTTTTTTTTTTTTTTGCAATGAAGAAGAATGAGCTTTGATTATCTTCATGGATCAAAAGTCCAATTTTGTTTGTCAGAGAGAGATTTTTTTAAAAAAAACTGTTCTGCATTTGTACTAGATGCACGGAAAACAGACATTAGAATTTGCAAGTGCAACTATAACCTCCTTTCCCACAGCAATCCTCTCCAAGATTGTCCCAATTCTCAGGTTAACTGATTCATCGGGATGAACAGAGAGGCTAGTTCTCAGCGCCTCGGCCGTCCCAAAAGGCCTGGCTTTGCGCACCTCACTTAACGCTACAAGCTGTTGCTCGGCATGCCCTTTGCCTACTGTAGCCAGCCGCAACTTCTTGTGCAGCTCCCTCACTAAGGCTATTCAGGCTTCGAGTTTCATCGGCCTCGGCATCAATGGTGAAAGTGGTGTTGGTAATATGTTACTCGGTCTCATTATTTCTGCTTGCCGTTTACTTAACAAGTGGTATTTAGCTCCATCCTTGTATCTCCTGAATTTTGTTTATAAATGATGAGATTGATTTCCCTTTAATTAAGCTGTGAAAGAAGAGTTGGATATTTCTTCAATTTAGGAACCAAATCTTACTGCCTGAACTGCTATTTCTCCAGATGAGATCATAAGGGCACGGTTCCATTTCTTGTGTATTGTGTGTTGTGGCTAGGGGTGTTCAAATTGTCCGACCCGACCCGTTTTGACCCGGCCCATATGGGTCGGGTCGGGTCAATGACCCAGTTGGGTCGATATGGGTCGGGTCAAAATGGGTCGGGTCGGATTTTGACCCAAATCGACCCGTTTTGACCCATTTGCAATTTTATGTCATTTTCTTGAAAAA
>JAULKM010035981.1:0-13427 GCA_032355605.1 Rubia tinctorum
ATATATTTATTTATCTATGCTTATGTCCACCTTATATTCATGAGCCCTTAGGAAAACCTCCCTTCTTTGTGGACAACCCCGATTTTCCACTATCTACTTAGTTGTATTTATGAAGCACTTTAGGGATATAAATTATAACTTTGAGAGGTACATCGACGACCTCTCAGTAGACAGTGGTAAGTCCAAGTGTAGTCTAAATGGATAAATGGGTTCAAAAGATAGTGCCGCGAAGTTCACCCTAACTACGAACATATAAAAGACAATAATATAAAATAATGATTCACTAGCCTTTGGGTATTTGCATCACATTTTTAACATATAAGATTTCATCCTAAACCTTTATCCACATTTAAGAGCTATAATTCTATCTATTTGCTATACTTCTTCAATCGGAGAAATTTGGATCCTTCTTCCATTATGATAATGGTTGAGCTGATACTTATGACTTGGTCTAAAGACCATGCAATTATATTCTAGTCCATCAAAGCCTAAATGTAAAGGGAAGATCTCCAATTCCAACTATTCCTATAGGAACATACTCTTTTTCCAAGTATTTTTATGATTAACTAATATGTTTTAATTTAGCTATGGTAAGACACATATTCCTACATGAAATGTTCATCTTCATCCCAGCATGACTGTGAAAGTTCTAGGGATCAGTGTCTATAAATGTTGCGTTATGTCTCACTTTTATTCATTCAATTATCAATTTTATGAGCAAACACGTTTGTTGTGACTTTGGATTCAAAGCTTTTTCCCCGGACAAACTCTTGGGACTTTGTTTTAGAGGTTCGATGCAATGCGGAAAGGTTCAACAATATGATTGATATTCAACATGCATCGATTGGCATACCCAGTGGGATCCAATTGTCAACAACTGAACACTTTGTTAAATAGCTTCTCAGAAGGCTACTATACATGAAGGTCCAATATGGGTAGCATCATACCTATCGTTGAAGGGCGATCTGCCATTGATAGTTAACCCAATAGCTAAAGCTAGGTTGCTTCCTCATGCTGAAACAAGCAAAGAAACCACTCGGCCCGTTCTTAAGGTCGTAGGACAAGTATCAACCGATTCTAAAGTAGCGGTTGCTCAATGAGATTATCACCGACTTAAATAAGTGAATTTTAATGGGTTCTCATAGGCCGGATGAAGTTCTTCTACAATGACGAAACCATCAGCTGCTCGGGCTATGAGAGGTGTTTGTCCACAACCAAATCCTAATAAGAACATCATCAAATTTCTTACTTACGATTTCACCGCTAAATCCAAACCAAAAATTTTTATTGTTTCATTTCAGCTTATTCCTGAACACATTCAGCCACTTCTGCCATAGTTAAAGGTTCCTACCATCATTCAGTGCAATAGTGATGAGAAGTGATTTTTATGTTTTCTTAGTACAATTAACACCCCTTTTATCTTTTTTTATTGGTGATTAGCTATACTATTAGGTTTTTTTTAGAAAGTAGGGGTTTAGAATCATCGTGTGTGACTATTTAACCTAATTTCCCTAGTTTGTAAGCATTTGAGGTCTAATGTATTCTACCTCTATGATTTGATTGATTCCTATGTGTTTTGTGAGCTTATTAGAGACTAATCATTGGAAAAGTCCATTCTCAAGTATGGTAGAATAATGGGAAAGGTCATTCACAAGAATGGTAGAAGAAAAAAGCCACTTGCAAAGTGGTGGAAGATAAAGTGAAGAAGGAAAGCAAAGTAGAGGGTGAAGAATGATCTAAGTTTTGAAGAGTTGTGAGAATGATTCGAGAATAATTGGTATCCATGGACAGCATCATTGGATTTGTCTTCGCGAGTACTATAAAAACAACTACTGAACTCCCGAAACGGATCAACGGTTCATCAAGAGGAAGCAAAACAAAATGGGCTGAGAGTCTGCTGTAGCTTGTCGTGAGGGGTGGGAATTTCCCACGGCTCATTAAAATTATCCTTCAACTTACTTTTCACTCCCCTTTTTCTCTTACTATAAATATCACTTTACCCACCTCTTTCTTATCTCTCTTGGCCCGACTTGGGGGCTCCAAAACCTAATTTTCCATTTCTTTTTCAATTTCTTCTTGTTTCTTTGTAGAATTTTGTTCTATGTTATGGGTTTTGATTATATAGGTTAGTTTTCTTCTTCTGATAAAATTATTAAAGCTTCCAAACCAAAGTGTTGGGAACTCTTTAAATCTATTTAGAATCTTGATTATTATGCATTTACTATGGTTTAAATTTGGTAGCTATCTTCATTTATGAGATTAGATGTTTGAGAATATGAAACGTTTGTATGATGACATGTTAGGTAAGAAATATTCACAATTTCTTATCTCTTTGACATGAAATCCAAGAACATGGAATTATAATTTCTAGTTGTGTAGATTATGTTAAGATTGCTTGATGAATTGTGATAATGTTAATATTTTTCATGTTTATCCTAAGGTAGCACTAATGGGAAAGTATTGAATGTCAATTTTTATAGATTAACCCTAGCAAATGCATTTATTGGTTAAATGCCTAGACATTTTCTAGAATGTTTTTAGGTATTATCAAGTCTATTGGTTCTTTGTGCATGATGTCATTGATGAAATATCTTTAGGCGTTGATCGTCTATTGTGATCATTGATGAGGTTTACAAATAGTCGTCGAATGCTTTTATAAATTACACTTAAAAATAATGGAATGCTTGTCTTCAACATGGAAGGTGTAGAATTCACAATAGGTAATCAAGATGAATAAATGACTCATTATTTCTATGAACTATAAGAGCCTTGGAAGTGGAAATAAATTGTGCCGAAGGCTTTGTAACTTGTGTTTTAATCCTCTTTTCTTAATTTGTTGCATGATTGGCATAATAGAATTTATATGCTAGTTGTTTCATTTTTCATTTCCTACCTTAGAAAACCAAACAAAAACCCTTCTCTTTATTTGCTTGTGTGTGTGTGTGTTTGTGCTTTTATCCATCTGTTTATGAATTGACTATTAGAAAAATCTCTCTTCTTTGTGGACTACCCTGATTCGCCACTATCTACTTAATTATAGTTAGGAAGCAATATGGCTTATAAATTGTATATTTCAGAGGTAAGATAATGACCTCCCAAATTTTGGCGCCGCTACCTGGGAAGAGGCATATATTTTTTAGATTTTGAGAATATTTGTGTGAATATTTGCTAGTCATTTTTATTTTACTTTAATTTGAGTTTCTTTTGTGTCTATAGACGTATTGCCTTTGTTCTTAGTTTATGGTACGTACTCGTTCCAAGAACCGAGAACCTTTGCACTATGACCCAAATTGTTTGTTCATCTTTGTTTTTGTTTGTTTTTTTCAGAGTAGGTATTCCTCGAGTTCTTGGTGAATTTTTACTGAGAATCCTTGCACTGTGATTCCAAATTTTTGAAAGAAAAAAAAAAGAAAGAAAAATTAAAGATCTCACCTTACGGGGAACTAATGATGAGAATAGAGGCTCAACAAGTAGGGTTTTGTAGGATTTATCATTCCGACCATCCTACCGAGTCTTACTATTGGTTAAGAGAGGAGCACTACGAGGAGGAAAGAACCGTTGGGTTCCAAAAGCAATGGTATTATGAAGAGAGCTATCAAGAGGTTGGAGTTGTTGGTTTTCAAGATCAAGGGCCTCAATAATGGTATTTGTACGATGATCCTTACAATCCGGAGTGGAGTGGTAATCTAAATTTGTGGTATGAGAAAGCACCGGAAAACAAAAAATACGAGCAATATGATTGGCCTTCACTACCTTATACTATACCCCCCAACGTCAAGATCAAAGAGGAGGTTAAAGCTTGACACATAAAGAGATAGTACAGGGAATAGACAACTTGACCAACAAGGTCAACACCAATGAGGAAGCAGAAACTCAAATCTCCTCAAGACTCAAGGATTTGGAGGGGCATATGAGCAATATGATGAAAGCAGTGATTCGAGCGGAAGCTGGACATTCCAAAGATATACCATCCCAAGTTAAACTCGAAGACACGGTGAATAAGGTCACCATGAACAAGGAATATGAGTTCCAAGGGGATAAGAAGTTGGTTTTTGAAGACAAAGAAATTGAGGAAGGAGTGATTGTCCTACATTTATTATTCTTGTCATCATCACCCCTATCAACACCGATTGAACCAACTCCACCATTTTTGAAATTCTTGAAAGAGAAATAGGGGAGGAAAATGATTATGCCAAGATTCCTAACCTCTCATCTCTTTTAAGACCAACTCCACCTCTACAAAGTCTTCAACTTGGAAGATTTCTATCCCCACCTCTCTACTTTTGGATACTTATGGTGAAGACGTTCAAACCTTCACCATATGGATAACATTAGGGTCATGCTGACAATCTTAAATATACAAAGTTTCTCTAGAGGCAACTCGAGTTTTTAAGTTAGGTTAGTATTTTCTCTTACTTAAAAAATTATCGAAAAATAACCATGTCCTCAAACTCTTACCCAAAAGAACAAAATACTACCACAATCCACCACCAAAAATCAGCATCTAGGAGTACTACTAGTTGTTATTTTTTGTGGGTGTTGATCAGGACTTGCATAGTTGTGAGTGGATGGATTGAAATTGCATATTGGGAAGATTTTGAGAACATATAGGAGAGAATATTCGTTGAGAAGTGAACATTGCTACCACCGGGAAAGACCTTCAAGGTCCTAGTTGTGAGTTTTTTTTCCTTTCTCCATTATTTCTTTATCTTGTTCTTTTGTTGACATTGAGGATAATGTGTGTTTCAGGTGCAAGGGAGAGAAATATATCTCATTTTATTTTATTGTAGTGTGTATATGCTCTACTTTGATTTGTTTGAAAAAAAATTCCGCTAATTTGAAATTCCGAGAGGGCAACTTAGGCAAAAATGGGGGGCCGGATAAGTCAAAAACCTGAAGGGCGACATATGCAAAAATAAGAGGCCTTATGGAGTGTAAGAAAGTGAGGTGTGAGCTCTGAAATAAAAGAGAGGTTGTGATGAAAATCCGAGAGGGCTCCTAGGAAAATGAAGGAATTGAGAGAAATGGAAATATGTGAACTTTTCTCTTGTTTTTACCTATTTGTGGGATTTTCAGGTAGAGTAAGCTATCTTCTTGACATTCTTTGGATTTTTATACCTAAGTCTTATTATTTCATGATTTTATTGTTTTGGTGGTTTAGGACTCCTTAGGTTGGGATGTGAGGGTTGCAAGCTCTTATGTTTTGGGTTTGGGTATTTATAGGAATAATGTGTTGGTTGTGCTCTCGGGAAAACATAGCTTAGAAAATCACCTTAGAACTTTGCTTGTTCTTACTCGAGGAAGAGTAAGGGTCTAAGGGTGGGGGTGTTGATGAGAAGTGATTTTTATGCTTTGTTAGTACAATTAACACCCCTTTTAAGATTGTTTTGTTGGTGGTTAGTTAGATTATTAGGTATTTTACAAAATAGAGGTTGTGCGACTATTTGCCCTAATTTCCCAAGTTTGTAAGCATTTGAGGTCTAATGTGTTCTACCTCTATGATTCGATCAATTGTTATGTGTTTTGTGAGCTTATTGGAGACCAATTTTTGGAGAATGCCACTCTTGAGTATGTTAGAATAATGGGGGAAGGCTATTCACAAGAATGTTATAATAAGGAAGGTCACTTACAAAGTGGTAGAAGATAAAGTGAAGAAGGAAAGCAAAGTAGAGGATGAAGAATGATCTAAGTTTTGAAGTCGAGTACAAAGAATAATTCGAGAAGAATTGGTATCCATGGGTAAAAAACATTTGATGATTCTTAATGAGTTATATAAAAATGACTACAAGAAAACCTGAAACAAATAACGGTTCACTCGGAGGAAGCAAAACAAAATGGCCTAAGAGTCAGTTGCAGCTTGTCGCGAGGGGTTGGCATTTTCCTCGGCTTGTGAAAATCACCTTCAACTCTATCTTTACTCCAATTTTTCTTGTACTATAAATAACACATCATCGACTTCTTTCTTATCTCTCTTGACCCGACTTGGGGGCTCCAAAACCCTATTTTTCCAGTTCTTTATCAATTTCTTCTTGTTTCTTTATAGATTTTTGTTCTATGTTATGGGTTTTAATTATCCATGTTAGTTTTCTTCTTGGGAGCAATTGATTAAAACTTCCAAACTCATGTGGTGAGAACCTCTTAAACTATATTTAGAATCTTGATTATTATGCATTTACTATGCTTTAAATGAAGTAGCTAGCTTTATATGTGAGACTAGATGTTTCCGAATATGAAATATTTGTATGATGACATGTTGGGAATTTGGAAACGTGCACGATTTCTTATCTCTTTGACATGAAATCCAAAACAAGGAATCAAAACTTTTAGTTGTGCAAATGATGTTAAGATTGCTAGATGAATGTGATAATGTTGATCTCTATCATGTTTATCCTAACGTATCACGAATAGGAAAGTCTGAATGTCGATCTTTCTTGATTAATTCTAGTAAATGCATTTGTTGATTAAATTACTATACATTTGGTAGAATGTTTGTAGGTATTATCAAGTCTATTGGTTCATTGTGCATTATGTGATTGATGAAATATTTTTAGGCATTGATCGCCGAAAGTGATCATTGATAAGGTTTACATATATCCATTGAACGCTTTGTAAATTATGCTTAAATGGAATGGAAAGTTTGTCTTCAAAGTGGAAGTGTAGCATCACAATAGGTAATCAAGATAAATAAATGGGTAATGTTTTTTATGAATGATAAGAGGCTTGGAAGTGGAATTCAACTGCGCTCAAGGCTTTGTAACTTGTGTTTTAGTCATCTTTTCTTAGTTTGTCGCATGATTAACATAATTGTCTTTATTACGGAGACAACCTCCTAAACTGTAAGACTTGAGAGGTGTCCTATTTTGGGCAACCGAATAGGCAGAGTATTGAACCCAAAGGGCAGGACAAAAAATTGAAAACAATTACCTGAAGATCGGAGACGCTGCCTTCTTCTAGCTTTTAGAGCCTAGTGACCAGAAGATCCTGTTGCAAAGTCATCCTGCTGAGCTGCATCAATAAAACACATTTTTTCTACATTAGAAAATTTATTGTGGATGTTAAATTGATATACTTCTGGATATTAACTTTTTTTTTTACTTTTCTTATTTTGAAGTTTGCTACATGTTTTTTGTTGGTATTAGGGTTTGAACCAATTGAATTTCACAAAAAATGTCTGAATTTGTGCGAGGAGATAATGTGTCTTTACAAATTTGCATACATTTGTAATCAACATCGGACACGTTTAGTCTCCCCATTGGTTCCATCAAAATCAAGTTGATATATTGCCGATATCTATGCAATACAAAATCATCGACAACGAAATTCCCTTCAAACTATTTTTGGTCCAGGAAAAATGGCGCTGACATCAGAAGTACCAGTCAGCTCCTCTCGAGTTCCACTTCAAAAAAACCTAACATCGTCAATATGTTAGGTTTGGTGTCTTCAAGAACATAGAGTGAGCTGACGTTGAAGACAAGGATTACTCCATGGCATTGAACACTTAAAAACATGCTCTGACATCACACTACTACAAACTAACACTAATGTAACACTTTCTTTGCAACACTTATTTAAAATATTACAATAACTTATAAAGTGTTACTTAAACTTTTGAAAAGTGTTACATAAATATTGAAAATGCTACCTAAATTTTAAAAAGTGTTACGTTGGGTCTAATGTAACACCGCCTAAGGTAATACTTGTAAAAGTGTTAATTTAGGTGCTATTGTAACACTTTGAACCTACTGTAACATTTTTACAAGTATTACCTTAGGCGATGTTACATTAGATCAAATGTAACACTTTTTTAAAATTTAGGTAACACTTTTTTATATTTGTGTAACACTTTTCAAAGATTTAAGTAATACTTTATAAACTATTGTAATATTTCAAATAAATGTTGCAAATAAAGTGTTACGATAGCTCATATTTGTAGTAGTGTCAATTACATTTCAGTTCCTATGGTACGTAACCAACATTATACCAATATCGGCGGTTTTGTGTCATCTTACCTCGGTTCTCACGAAATCGAGATGAAAAGCCAATCTTTTACATCAATTTCCCTCCGTTAATATTTTTTACTCTATATTTTTAAAATGGAGGTAAATTACCCTTGTTTTCAATCTGTTTTCTCAAAATCAGAGTAAAGAGTGTGAAATTAAAAGTGTGTCTCTTGTAGTTAATACATCCTCTAAACTATTTTAATAAATACCTGGTTATGCTAGACAAAACACAACTTCTCAAGCAGTTGATCAAAGCCTTATAATATCGAATAAATTTAGAGTGCCTACCTCCTTTTTAAATTAAAGTATGCAAAATCCCAAAAACATTTTGTTCCTTTGTTTTAGAAATGATTTAAGGATTTTTACTTTTTCTAAGACTTTATGCATTACTCAATGGTATGTTGGGAAATTCATGTTTTACGGAACTATATCCTAAAATCTCTTCCTTACATTCCACATATCCTGATACCTAAATGGCTTAGGTGAGCTCATGATCTGATAAATTCTGGGAAAAGCACTAAACAGTGCTTGATTACAAAGACCCCTTTCCAACAGTTTTAGAACTATATTCTTTGGTCTATTATATTACTTCAAGTGGAAAAACACTTCCTACAATGGATATCTGTTTCTGTTTCAAATTAAAACAAAATCACAGACAAGCCCATGTAATAACCGTCAAGTTGGGCAACCTCACAGGTCGTCCAAAATTTTGGGGCCCATATTTTTTTAACCCTAATATTAGTGTTGTAATTGGGAGAAAAATCCAGAAGCTATTTATTAGAATCATAGGCTCCTATCATAAAACCAATTGGTATTACGTAGGCGTGATCCATGATCTTATATATTGAGTAATAATACTGCCAACCACCGATGTGAGAGTCTAACACTATTTAAACGAACGAAATGTGGGCTAATGACCAATTTTCCAAGCCAAATGGTCTTCTTCTTTTTCTTCAATTTCCCATGGACATCCACTGCATGGTCTCCATCCACTCAATTCCACTGTCCCCTCTTCTTTACATCTCTCAACAAGCTGTCTATTTTTTTTAGGGGAATTGTATTTGCACCACCATTATTATTGAAGAAATTGAAATAATAAAAAAACTCAGAAAAAAACTAAGCAGCGGAACATTCACAAGAAAGCAAAGATGCAAAGAGAATTATGCGTCAAGGAAAAAATTCTAACATAATTTACTGAATATCATGTATAGCTTCCCTATATATACACATTCTGCTAAACGAATTATAGCTGCTAACTGATTTACAACTAATCATCTAATCAATCAGCTAACTGATGCTCTAACCTCTTAGTACAATAAACTAACAACTAACTTTGATCAACTAACTATGTTGATAAAAGAACTTGAACTGGGACTTAAACTGATCAATTGGTGCCAACTTATTAAGGTCAACGGCTGTTAAATTTCAATGTATCTTGGATTTCTATCTTAAAACCAATTGGTACTAAGTGGAGGTGACCCAAAACCTTATATGTAAGTCATTATGTTTATTAGAAACCGATGTGGGATATATTTTTCAACAACAGCCTATATAACAACCAGCATTTGAATCCTTAATCATTCCTTCACCCCCTCCCCTTCAAGATTAGGCAATTTATGAGGAACAAAACCCCATCTTGGAAAGAAGATGAGTTACCGTGGTTGGAGATAACAAATTTGTAAATCCATCAGCCAACTGTTCATGAGTACACATGCAAGGGATCAATAAAGCCATCATTATAGGCATCACAAACATAGTGGAAATAAATTTCAATATATTTTGTTCTCTCATGAATAACGGGATTCTAAATGGTGCGCAGTGTTGCAATGTTGTCACACTTTGAATGGATTGGAAGATTAACTTGATGTTTCAAATCAGAAAGCAAGTATGTAATCCAATTTAACTCAAAATATGTCATTGACATGGCTCGATATTCATATTCTGCTAAGGATTTATTCACTGTATTATGCTTTTTGGACTTCAATGACATAAGGGATTGGCCAAGAAATAAGCAATAACCGGTGAATGATCTTCTAGTTATCTTGCAAGTATTCCAATCAGTATCACAGAAAGCCAAAAAAAGAGGGATCTGAGTGGGAAAAATAAACAATGAGAAGAACATTCTTTCAGATACCTAGCAATGTGTAGGGTAGCTTTCAACTGATGCTGAGAATGTGATTGAGCAAATTGATTTAGTTGATGGACATAGAAGGTAATATATGGTCTTGTAAAAGACGGATTGAGCAACCTTCCAATCAACATTCTATGGGGACCTGGATCATAAAACATAATTGCGTTGTCACATGTGGATTGCTAGGAAGCTGGAAGAGATGTTAAGGCTGTTGTGCATTCAGTCAAGTTCATATCTTTGAAGATGTCAATAATGTATTTGTTCGAATTCAAAATGATACCATTCTCAGATCTGGCCCACTACAAGAAAAATAACCTATTACTTCACCCTTTTTACCTTGGCTTTTTTGCTTTGGTCAAATAATCAAAGTAAAAGGGTCTTTTACCTCGGTTAATTTTTTTTGAAGTAAAAGATATTTTTTACCTCGGTTAAAATATAGTCGAGCTAAATAATATATTTTTTACCTCGATTATTATACTAACCAAAGTAAAAGGTTAAAAATGAAGTAAATAATCTTACCGAATTGCGTGCAACATCGAATATAATGTTTAATAAGGCAAGCCAAATTCACATTATATGTCATTTTAACCGACATGTATTGCGATGAATTACTAACGTCATGGGTATGTTACACTTAGAACTTTTAGTGGTTAAAGTTGTTTGAAAATGATTGACTTTGGTAGATAGAAGTATTTGTTCAATGGTTTTGAAAACAATTGTAGAAAAGAGTGTTGAATGTCAAATGACAATTAGGCACTACATGAGTAGCAACCATGGTGCAATAACAACCTTAGAAATACTTCCCTCTTTCGTACACATCCCGAACCTCCTTTAGAATCCTCCTCATTCCACTCCACTTCACTCATACCAAACCGATTCTTTCAAACAGTAGGTTCCCATGCCTTTTCTACTTAACTGATATTTTTATTTTCTTTTATCTCAGTTGACTTTTAGAGTTTAAAGTTATTTGAAATTGATTGACTTTGGTCTACAAAAGTATGTATTGAATGGTTTTTAAAACAATTGTAGAAAATGGTTTTGCATCGTGCGGTTGAAAATGGTTTTTAAAATCATGCATAGATCAAATCGCACATACATTCAATTGTATATTGTTCAAATAAGGTAGTTAAATTATTAGAAAAACAGTAGTCATGAAAATATCCTTACAATTAGTACAAAAATTCGAATAAGAATTTTCTTATTTCCAACAAAACAGAAATCGCAATAAACTCAACCAGATCGCATTATGATGACCTTGAAGACAATCAACCCCCCAGCTTCTATGACCTTAAATAAAATGGTGTTCCCAATGCGTAGGCGGTTTCAGGAAAGAAACTTGTCAAAATCCTTTAGGGACAGGCCTTGATCTTTCCACCCCCGAGTAGTTCATGCGCCACTCTCTCGTAGCACCCCAGCACAATGGGGGTCTTGTCATCCGACAGATGTGGTACAACGTCCCTCGGGATGTACCGAATCACGAATATATATATATATATATATGTGAAATTGACAATAAATAATATTAATTTAATATCCAATAATTAAATGCATTTAATTAAAGTGCTCAATCAAATTGCTTCTCTCAAACATCAACAAGTATCCGAGGATGGAGCATCTCCAGGTTCAAATTAATTGAGGTAGGTTTCCATCCATTCCATGTTCATTTAGCAATTTCATTAGTGATTTTGTATATGTTTTTGTTCTCATGGAACAAATATTGAATATTATCAATAAATATGATGATTGTGCTACATGTTATATAGTGTATAGTTTTGTGTTGCCAAGATAATGCCATGTTTGTAAGGAGTGAGAAAAAGGCTTAGATTAGAACTGATTGTGGACAATAATTACATTTTCGTATGAACACACCTAATAAACAATGTCGGTATTACACATCCACCCTTGCGATATGTTACCGAACATCGACTGACATCGCACAGGTATAGGAAATTCTTAAAATATCTAAGATCCAATGTCGCTCATCAGCTGGCCCTTGCGACATTGATGACGCATGTATGCAATGTCGCATTACAGCAAATCAGTTAATTTTTCCCGGTTGAGACTAATGTCGTCTATGTATGACTATATTATATGTATTATATGGATTCGTTGTAATCGGGCAATAACAGTTATCGATGGACTTTCGACATTTACATGGATGGACTTTTAATTTCACTAGTCACCCTGCCGTATTGAAGCTGTGCAACGTAGACAATGGAGGTTTTGTACAATTAATATTTCAATTTTATATTAACCTCGTGTATTTTTAATAGATTGTAACATATATGTTATAGTTTTGTGGGTTTTAACATGTCTTTCTTTTTCGCATTTGTGTATGATGTTTAACCTTTTCACGAGTTATTGAAAATTAAATAACAAGTAATGGCTATTGACAAATGATTTTTTGTGTCATTAAATATTAAACATTATAATATTGTACGATAATCAATGTCTCCATGATTAACAAGCGATGTCGTGGAAATTGGTACAACAGTGACACCTTATCGACGTTGCATAAACCAACGTCGGTTTTTTTTCTACATCGGCCCATCAAAATGAAATTGTATTGGTCGTCGTTCCACATCAGAATGCACACAACATGGGTGCACCACAGAGTACGATGTCACTTACAAGCGTCAGCGACGTCACTGTTATTAAGATCGATGTCGGCCTGCACAAAGTCACAGTATTGCCTCTCCCATCGTCTACCTTCTTCTCTAGCCGACGTTGGTCCCTATATATACTGAAGGCAGCCTCAAAGATGTCGTAGCTATGGTCTCCTATTGTCGGCCTTCTTTCTTAAACTGACGTCGGTCACAAAACCTCTTGCATCGGTCCATAACTAAGGTAAAACTACTTTTTACCTCAGTTCTCAACCAAGATCTAAAAATGTACTTTTTATTAGGCTAGTATATACCTTAGTTTTTTGAGGGGACTAAAAATCGAGGTAAAAATTACTATGGAAGCAATGTAAAAGGTTTAGTTTCTTGTAGATGTTATTTCGATGGGAAATAAATACTGAGTATGTCTTAGGTATTTGATAATAAACAACTTATGAAGATAAGTATTGAGATCAGAAATTTAAGAAAGAGAGCTGCCAGCGATAAAGACATCATCTACATAGATCAAAAGTATCATAAAGGTATGAATAGTGTGCTTGATGAACAAGCAGTGATGCTCGAATTTTTTAAGCCCAAATCTGACTAGCTGTTTTGAAAACTCAGCATTCCACTCTCTTGATGCCTGCTTTAAACCATAGAGGGATCTCTTTAGCATGCATAATTGGTTTCGTTGAG
>JAULKM010035992.1:0-46879 GCA_032355605.1 Rubia tinctorum
ATATCACGTAATCATCAATTTCCATAACCCAAAATTGTCGCAATATTCATTCCGCAAATCCTGCTTATCGCAGTATGCCCCAACATGGTAAGTTTCTCTTCTTTACCATAAGTTCACAAATTGCCAATCAATTAATCCATGAGCCACATGTGTCTTTTCAATCTCTCACAATTAATCCATCACACGTGACTTTACAATTAATATGACCCTCCAAAATGAAAAAAATTGTCAAATTAACTCCAATTTCATAATAAAATGTACCGATATTACTTCTAGGTCTGAATTCGGCGTTGACACACCAATTGAACTGTTGATCGGATCTATAATGACAATAATACCCTAACTCCTAGAATTTGAAGTGTTTTTTCTCATTTTACCCCTCCTTAAAAAAAATTAAAAATAAATAATAAAAAACAAAAAAGGCTTTCTTTCTAACTCTCCCTCCTCCTGCCCCCACCCAATTGTAGCTAATATTCTAGGTTCTGAGACATATCTCTATTAATTTTACAGGGACTTATCTCTAATATTTCTTCAGGGACTTTTTTGTTCAATTTTTTTCCCATTATTTTCCGGCCATCCACAAAAAATAAAATAAAATAAAATACATTAAAAATTATTTTTTAAAATGAAAAAAATTAATACAATCATCGAACTGAAAATTATAAACATCAACAAAAAATAGCAGAACATCAACGAAAAATTATAAAACATCAACTAAAAAATTAAAGCAAAAAATATATATAATAGAAATAAAATAGAAAAAATATATTAAAATTAAATAAAAATCAACAAAATGTTGAAAATGCCGACTACAACTAACAAAACATCAACTAAAAAACATAAAATATCAGCAAAACTTCAATTATCATTTTTATAAAAAAACTACAAAAATTAACTAATATCAACTAAAAGCTAAAAACATCAATCTCTATCACCTAAACTTCACCCAAAAAATGAAAAACGTCAAATAAGAAAAAAAC
Organism: Rubia tinctorum; assembly: GCA_032355605.1. NCBI lineage: Eukaryota > Viridiplantae > Streptophyta > Magnoliopsida > Gentianales > Rubiaceae > Rubia > Rubia tinctorum. The sequence continues at coordinate 981 of JAULKM010035992.1, forward strand.
ACTACAAAAAATCAACTTATGTCACCCAAAACTAAAAACATCAACTCGTATCCACTAAACCTCACCGAGAAAATGAAAAAATCAACAAACGAGGGGGAAAAAAAATCAACCCATATTACAAAAAACAATAATAATCAATTCATATCAACTAAAACTCATTTGAAAAATGAAAAACATCAGCATGATAGAAAAAAAACTAAAAACATCAACAACAAAACTACAGTACCTCAAGAGTATAAATTATTCACTAAAAAAAATCATAAAACGACAACATTTTTTTTTAAAAACTGCAAATATCAACCTATATCACCCAAAAGTTACAAACATCAACTCCTAACACCTGAACCTCATCCGGAAAATAAAAAAAATATCAACATAAGAAAAAGATACTACAAACATCAACTCTTATTACTAAAACCTCATCCAAAAAATAATAAATATCAACATGAGATTTTTTTTTAAAAAAAAACTACAAATACCAATCCATATCATCCAAAAAAACTACAAACATCAACTCCTATCAATTAAACCAAACCCGGATAACGAAAAATATCAACATAAGAGAAAGTAAAAATGCTACAAACATCAACAAAAAAACTAATGCACATCTCATCCGAAAAATGAAAAACATCAATATGAGATTTTTTTTAAAAAAACTACAAATATCAATCCATATCACCCAAAAAAAACTATAAAACATCAACTCATACCAATTAAAACTCACCGGAATAATGAAATATCAACATAAAAGAAAAAAATTCTACAAACCTCAAAAAAAAGCTACAGTACCTCAAAAATAAAAACTCTTCAAAAAATGAACCTAGTGGGATTTGAATCTGGGTCTTTAACCTCAAAGACTAAAGCAATAACCACAATAACCACTATAACAAAGACTCACCATTAAATAAACACTCAATCAAATAGTATTAAACCTCATCAAAAACATCAAAAACATAAATTCTTCAAAATAAAATTCACAGTGATTTGAACCCCTCACCTCTAACCTCATCAACAAGAGTTCTAACCAGTAGTCCAATCAATTTTTGCTTATAATAGGCTCAGTCAAGTAAATATTAAACCTAAATAATTCTTTGAAAAAAGTAAAAATAAACCTCACCTGAGAAGATCAATCATTCGCCATCGCTTCCGCCTACGCCCGGCGTCGCAGGAATGTGTCTACACGCGCGAGGTTCTTCTTAAACAATGCACGCACGATCTTCTTTTTTTCCTGTGCCTCGCCTCCGCCAACTCCTCCACCGTCTCTCCGTTGCTGAAACCCTAGATCCGTCACCGTCTTTGTCTTTGTCGCCAAAACCCTAGCTCCTCCATCGCCTCCTCAATCACCTCCGGCGTAGCCTCCGAAAGCTCGTCGATGACACCGCCACCTCGGATGCGTCGGAGAAGCGTCCTTCAATAGCGGTCGCATCGGAATTGGCCAATCGCCGGAGAAGTGTCCTTCAACAGTAGTCACGTTGGAGGCGGCGCCGCCTTGGATGCCTCTCACCGGCGAAAGCTTCGCATAGAAGCGCCTCTCACGATGGTGGAAGAATTGTCGGCGCTGAAACCCTGACTCCGCCGATGAGGTTTAGTCACAACATCAATGCGTGATTCCGACAAGATCCGGCTGTTCAGGCTGCGATTTCGACGGAGTGGCGAAAATCTAATGGAAATCCCGTGAAATCCGGCTGAATTCGACAGTAACTGTCGACTAGAGGCGGTTTTCGGTGGGAGGAAGAGGAGAAGAGAAAAATGAAAATTCTAATTTTTTTGTGATATGTAGTAGTTTGATAATTGCACAGAACCTCCCTAAATTTATCAGCATATTTTTTTTAAAAACTCATCCCAAATGAAATTTCTTATAATTGCAAAATAAACACTGATCTAAAGTTTAGGCAGTCTAAAACTAAACTTTGTGAAACACTTTTCAGAGAATTGAGAAGTAATTTTTTAATTCTAAGGTTAGGGGTGTTAGCATATAATTGTATAACGGTAGTTTAGTCCTTTCATTATATTGTGTTCTATCCTTTATATAGACTTCTTCTCTTCATTGTAACCTAACACTTTATTATTCAACACAAGCCTCCTTCTTAAAATCCCTAATCTCCCAGTTCGATTATCAAATAATATCGATGTATATTATTAGTATTGTACATTTGCACCGATATTGGGATCAGTACCGATGTATAGTTGTAAAATACACTTGCACAGGTATAATGGAGAATACAGCTACACCGGCATATTGTAATTGCATCGATTTTTTTTGCATCGGTAATTTATTTAAATTTATGATTCTATTTGAATTTGATGTTACACCGGTATTAAAATATTCAATTTTCGTTGAATATTTTCTTACACCGGTATTGTGGAATTCTACTGGTGTAACTTTGTACTATTTCTTGCAATGACCAAATTGTTTCCTGGTGGGCCCTCCTGGATCTTTTACGGGGCATTTACAGAAAGAAAAAGTGAATTGAGGCTACTATAAATTGAACCAAAAAATTGTAAATAACTACAAATGTATGTTAGTATTGATCGCGGAAGTCGCCAATTAATCTTAATGTCTAAGAACCCTGCATGCATATAAATCTAAAAAATCACACAATTTGTCTAAGAATTGGACCTTAAACTGACTACACAAACTCAATATTTTTAGACAAAAAAATTCAATAGTCAACCTATGATGTTGTTCTTGTCATCCAGTATTTGCAACGAATTATTTTCCTGTTGTTGGTACTCATTGATCCACACCCCGCACCATCTCTCCGCTATAGCTTGAATTTTGTAAATATAGTATGTCCCTTGACCCTCTGGGAAGATCTGTGATATTTACATTTATAATGTAAGTGTACAATATTTTCTGTGACATTTACATTTATAAGTTATTTTTATCTCGAGGATATATTTTTACGTTGCATGAAAAACCAATTCTTCCATGAACAGCAGGATGCAGGACCCACATTTCCATGAACTAAGCTGAGTTCGGTACTGCATGGAAATGGCATAATTCATCATTATCAAATGATGTTTCATGAACTTATTTGTAGGATTTAATTACTTACCTTTATGTTCTTGATACTCCATGTGTAGTCGGGACTTGGTTCCATCTTCCTCTTCTCCTTTTGGTATGTGCAAACAAGCCTGTCATGAAAGTAAATTACAATGTCAAGTTTTTCGAGGAAATTACAGTAATTTATTGATCAAATTTATTGATTGTAATACCTGGAAATCACCCTATTCTCGATCACGTTGGTTAGTTTGATACCCCCTGTTAGTGTGTCTAGTGTAAAAACCTCATTTGTGCTCAGATAGATAGTGACGAGGTACCAATGATCGCTACGGGAAAAAGAAACAAATTAATCAATGAAATGGAAGAGGTTAGAAACATAATTGGTAAACCTGGGGAAAAGCCTTACATTCTTAGGAAAGGTACAATGTAGAACTCGACGTCTATCATAACCATTGTGTTCCGGATATTGTTGAATTGTTGTTTGACATCCTTGTCTATGTCGGTCAAGTTTTTGGTGCTTGAAGGGTAGAATTGGATGCGGCCAGTATTTGATTCGTACACTTTCTCCCAGAGGCACCTGTTACAGAAGGGACAATTAACGCATTCAATCCTTATTGATTAAAAATACTAGTAAATATTTAAGGTCAAGAACAAACCCTATCCACACATTCATTTGTACATTATCGATCCAAGTTATCATGTTGCAATTTCTGAGCTTGTTGCCAAACTCGACTAGTACATGTATGCCCACTCCATTCCTCCACTTAACTACAAAGGTGTTGACGGAAAAAAATCGAGAAGAACATATAGTCATTATTCTTTATCATTTCCATGAAAGCCACATTGCAATCGATGATGAATCTCTCCATCAGCGGGAAATCTTTCAAATTTTACCTGTTATGAATCTGGGGACGGACAAGTAACAAGGAATGCATTTACGATTCAGTGATATTTCTGAAGTTAGGGCTTGAAAATAAATTGGGTGTGGTATAGTAAAGTACCTATTTTGGTGGCTTCCAGCCAAATTTCACCATTAATGATGGCCTAAAATTGGTGCTTGATTGGGATCGCCTACCACAACATTTACCCACAATACCGTGTTCCAACTATTCATTATTAATATTTTTGGGCAGCAGCACATGTGATTCTATTTTTTAGGAAAATGATATTGAAAGTGTGACAATAATTTATTTCATCATCGGTGGGAATATAAATCTCCAAATCATCGTTTCCCAATTCATTGTAGTCATCTTCTAGATCTTTCTCACTAGGTTTCTCATCTCGCTTGCCTATCAAAGATACGGGCCAATCGACCACGCTATCTAGCGACTCCCCAACGTTGTCAAATTGGTGGTCTGCTAAGGGCAATCCAGCTCTAGGATGGTAGATTGGCTCACAAACCCAACATGAGCCACATCTCCTTGCTGGCAATGCTGACGACGAGGGATTTGTCGCAACCCATGTATGACCATGTGCTTCTTACCGATAACGTCTTTGACGTACAAAGTAATATCTTCTCCATCCTGAAAGTTAGATTGTTGCGGAAAATATTTACTCCATATTAAGAATTGAAGATGTAAAAATTAATTGAGAAGAAAATAGATTTATTTATGTGGGCATACCTCCTCATCACCTTCTCCATCACTAGGCTCTCCACCTGACTTTGACGTAGCTGCAGCGAAGTCCTCCATGGCCTTTTCAATGAACTTTTTTGGATCATCAAGGCCTGCCGGGACTTGTACAGCGTCTGCAGCTGTGAAGCCATTGACTAGTTGCTCAAGGTATGCCACCATGACCTTAACCACTGGCTGATCATTCGATTCTTTCTTTTGTGGTTTTGGCTTGCTCAAGGAACTGTAGCCGCACTTTCTACGGGTGAGATGAGGAACCGGCACTGATGTGGGCATTCCAGTTTGAGTCCCCTTGTACCTTCCCGGGTGATCCTTCTTTTTTGTAGCCTTAATAAGAATGCCCTCATCCAGCTGCAACACCAAAGTCCTTTGATCCTTCTCCTCGTTCATTCTCAACTGTGTAGTAAAGGAAATGCAAAGTTATGGTTGAAAAAAGGTTGAAACAAATGTTAGATTTTTTAAACTTCAAAGAAATTGAAAAAACTTATGACGTCTGTAGTTATTCTCTGGACCTCTTTGGAGGTGTACTTCCCATCGTTGTCCTTGTTGGCCTCTAGGTAAACAAGTAATCTTTCCGGGTTGAATTCCTTATTCTCCCGTTGTTTCTCAATCTCCTCCCGAGTGAATACCTGAGTGGACAACTTCTTCCTCTCCTTTTCTTTAATCTGATCAGAAAGCATGTCTATGACTTCTCGATTCCCTTTCCTTCCAATGTGGTGGGTGTACTCATTTGCCTACGTATATTCAGTTGTCTTCTTTTGATTCGTCTAAGGGGAGGGATTGGGTTAGCATCAAAATTATTAATCAATACAGTAATCCAATAATTATATATCAATAGCTTCCTATTCTATTTTTTGTAAAAAAATATATGGGGTTCTTCTGTTTGGCGCCTTCTCTCAAAATAATTCCATTCCTCCTCATTCATCCATTTATACTTCTGACATGGTTTAACCTTTGTCTTTCAGTTCCTATGTTGGTCTCTTGCCTTCTTGTATGCATATTTCTTCAACATTTGCAATTGAACTTCAATCAATGTGTTCTCAATACTAATGGTTGCCTATAATGAAAGATATGGATAGGGAAACTTTAATCATTTGTTCATAACGGAAGAAATGAATAGGGAGAGGTTCAAAAATTAATCAAAAAACTTACCAATACATCATTCCACGACTATTCCTTTACATCATCGGGGAAATCACTCTAGTCTTCCCATGACCCAATTTGATGCGGTGTCAAAATGCGTATTTCCCGTAGGCCATCAATGCCATTTAACACTTTGTGCAAACCACCTCTTTCTCGTGGAACATGAAAGCAACCGGAACGGGATTGCTCTCCTTCACAAGCATGATGGACTGACAAGTCATTGTTCCATGTTGCCTGCACCAACTGTTTATCTTGAAATTGTCAAATCCCTCACCATATTTACCTCCCGCCTTGGAAAAGTCATTTTCTCTTTATTCACTTTCCTCCCATTGCGGGATCCCTTTGCATATCTATTGGAACTTGGGGTTCATCCTCCGACCCACCGCCTTCGTCTCCCTCAACATTGTCTTCCTTTATTGGTTCATGTTGCGGTGTTACCTCATTTTCAAAATGGATATTCAATGGAATCCCTTTGGTTGGTGGTTCTTGCTCTCCTACGTCTTCCTCAGGTGGTGTAACAACTTTCTTCCTCGGTGCTTATCTCTTCCTATTTGTGGTTGTTTTTCCACGTTTTGGCGGCATCTACAAGATGTAAAGTCATACAACCATTCCAAAAAGTAAAGTGAAACATATAACATAATATGAGCCATACTTATATGAGCTACTGATATAACATAAATAAGATACATGCTAAAATGTAAAGTGAAACATATAACAGAATATGAGCCATACTTATGTGAGCTACTCGTATAACATAAATAAGATACATGCTAAAAAGTAAAGTGAAACATATAACATAATATGAGCCATACTTATGTGAGCTACTCATATAACATAAATTAGATACATGTAGACTCACACAATCCAAAAAAGTTAACTTACATAACCATTCCAAAAAGTCATACAACCATTGCAAAAACTTCACTCGCACAACCATTCCAAGAAGTCATAAAACCATTCCTAAAATTCCACTCATGCAATCCCTTCCACATTAACAAACACTATAGATACAACACTGGAGGGCCATAGAATGGCCCCGAACTACAACACCACCGACGTAGTTGAACACTTCTTAGCCAAAACAAAGAAAACAAATAATACCCTAATAAATTTCCCCAATCATCATATTCCACAAAAGAAGCATGAGCATACCATACTGCATCATCATCTTTCATCAAACATTGTTTTTGTAATTTAAAAAAAAATATAAAGGTTTTCCCTCATTGACCCATTTTGTCAAACATGTGTTGAGCATGAAAATAGTATTACTTCACATTCATAATTTTGGATGTCAAACCATTGTAAACTATACCAAGTTAATTTACCTTGTGAGATGCAGTAAATTTGGTGAAGTTTGTGCACTTGAATCTGCGAAGTTTCACTCCACAAGAAAGGGGGTTCTATGGGATGAATGTTTGTGGAAGATGGTATACTCTTCAACCTTATATAACAAATAATGTCTAGGGTTGAGGAGCTGTGAGAGGTTATGGTGATTGATGAGGCATTTATGGTGGCTTAATTTGAGAGAAGATTAAGAGTGATTGGAATGGGAGATCGAGGGCAGCGGTTTTGAGCTTTTGAACAGTTTTTTTTAAAATAGCCGTGTATTGTACATCGATAAATTAGTTAATACTGGTGTAAAAAAGTTTTTGTAGAAGTCTTGTATGTGAAAAAAAGTTCTAAGACCTAGCACCGGTAAAAAATATCGGTGCAAATGATTTCCGGTGTAAATACGGTCTTTAGCAACCTGAGAGCAATGTTGTAAATTTTTGGTTAAGTCCTTAGCACTGGTAATATGACCGGTGTAAAAAGTGGAAAAATATCGGTGTAAATTTATTGAAAGAAATTGTGCGCAGTTGCTTTAATTCAATGTTTTTCAAAAACAGAACAACCATGGGACAATGTTAGAAAATATTTTCTAAGTCCTGAACACCAGCATATATACCGGTGCAAAAAATATAAATACAGGTGTAAATGAAATAAAAATCAGTTGCTCACAATTGCTTTAAATCATTTTTGTGAAATTTCAGTTCAACCCGAGAGCAATGTCAAAAAATATTTCTAAGTAACAAGCACTGTTAGAAACATTGGTGCTATTGAGATGAATACTATTGTAAATAATTTTCCGAATTTATTTTAAACAAGATTTTCAATTTTTTTCCCGCCGAAAAAAATTGAATGTTTACACCGGTAGATGTTCAATAATACCGGTGCATATATGTTATGCATGCTATCAATAATTATTTGATTCTCACATTTACGCCTCCAAATATTTTTTTAACGTTCTAATTTGATAAATTATAGCTTTCCTGACTTTAATAGACATTAACTTAAGGGTTCCTATTTAATTTAAAGGAACCCCTGTCCCAAAAACATTTAATTTGTATGTATTCGTATAATTTGTAAATTTTGCATTATGATCCCAAAACGTTTACATTCAACCCCTCGACCAGGTAAGCACCTTATTATCTGATGGTGGAATCTGATTGCATGGTGGAATCAGCACCTTATGATCTTTATAATGGATGCAGAAACATTGAGGACATGCCAGGTGCGGTTAATTAAGTTCAAATTCACAGGGAAGGTAATTTAGTGGCTAATTCAATTGCAAAATTTGGGTATCAATGGAACCCTAATTAGCTGACCAGTAAAATTGAATGGTGCAATTTTGACTCTAGAACTAAGGGACTGATTCTTATGGATGAAAAGCAAGTGCGAAATCTGAGAAATGTGAATTTCAATCCTCCATAAACTTCGTTTCTTCTGAATATCAGAAATGTTCCTGAATTGTGTTCCATTTTTTGTTTTTAGTGCTTGTGTACTGCTGGTTTACTATTTTTCTCTTGCAGGTTGCAGAGAAGGGTAAATGTCACTTAAAGCTTCTGGTCCATCAATCTATCACATCTCATAAAACACTTCTTCTCTGCTGCTACAAAAATCTTGCTATCTGGATTTGGCTACGGAAATGTCCATGACTGCCGGAAACCTCTACACGGAAATGTTCATGGCTACGGAAATGTTCACTTCAAAACCTCTGCACGCATGCTTTTGGTTGCACAATATTGGATGTTTTTGCTACTCTACCACTTCCTCTTTAATGTTTTCAACTGCAGTTTCCTGGCTGTTAGCTTTGATTATTCAATTTCGTTTGATCCGGCAACTAAGAGAGGAGTTTCCCTCTGTCCTACCATTTCTGGTCATTCAAAAATTAACACAAGGGGTGGAGGTTTATGAAATGGAATCACAAGGTAGGTTTTTGGATTATTTCATAAATTTTTTGATATCTCCTCTTATTCATAAATGTAATCCTTTTTAACCTTAGACTAGGCTCTATGTAATGTTCTTACAAGATACTTTTTATTAAAGGCACGGGGAGCCTTATATATAACCCCAGCCTATCAAAAAAAACCTCGACCACCATTCAATGATTCCTAGTATAACTTTATAATATACCATAATCTTTAAGTTTAATAATTGGAACGTCACGGTTGTTACGACCTTAGAACTTGTTGATCCGCATTTTTTGCAATTAGGTCCTCCAACTTTGTTTTGCTTTACCGATACTTTCCGTAACTATAAAAAATTCCAAATTTAATATTATATCCTTAAATGTGAATTATAAAATATTTCTGCCCTTGGGGTTAATTCTCCAAAAGTGCTACTACATGTTCTAGAGTAAACGATAATGGTTTTCTTCAAAGTGATAATGTGGAATCCGAAGATATTTGGACGCTACTTTGGAGCCCCTACTCGTTCATTTTATCATTTGTAAAATTTGGAATTACATCCGGGTGGTTTGGAGAGGCATCTTGTTCAAGCGGCTTCGTATTTGAGGTCCGAGTAAACCTTTTACTTTTTGCACTTTAGTCCCTCCAAGAATTTTGGAATCATTGAAATTAAAAATTGGAGGCACAAAAATTCAATTCAATACAATATGATCATTACCATACATTTTCGCCCCCCGTCGTGTGTACGGAATGTGGACAAAAATCAACATTGATTGTGTGCTCAAGTTTATCAAGAATTGCAATATGGCCCCAAATTTATTACGCCAATCTACATACCACCGAATAGGACAAAAAAAATTCCAAACAACATGTGTCATATGAAAATATTTCATACAAGGTGATGACTTATCTTGAAGTGCTGCTATATGTTTTTGAGATAATTTAGTGTTTGTAGTGTAAATTTTCCCCTTCAAAGCCTAACATTTCCCATTTTTTTATCTTACATAATAAATAACAAGCATTAAGATTAATTAATTCAATTGTAATCATCGATAGAATTAACTTCTGAAAAGTTAGTCAGTTCAACACAGTCCAAGTTAATCGAAATACTAGAGTGGTACAGAAATCAAGGTTTTACGGACTAATACATCACTTTCACATATAGTAACTAGAAAATGGCTCCACATCGTCATCCTTCGCTGCTTCATCCTCATCACGGATACTTGTACCCATATCCATGTACCGTGCATCGCAATTGCGATTCGTTGGAAATTCTCCAAAGGCTGCGACGCTAAAAACTTTGGCCATGTAGTCGAACCAAGATCTCTAGTACTTGGATTCTTCAAGAAATATCTGTACACCGACCTCCAAGGTGGTGACTCTGGATTTAAGGGAAGAGACTACTATATTAGCCGGTTGTCTGTAAAAAGAATCCACACAAATCTTACCCATTGGTTGGCCATAAACGTCATGAGGACGGGGGTAACTACAACTCTAGAACATATAGATGAGATGTTACTACAGAAACAACATAACCCCGTCTTATCCCGTTCTTCCCTCAAAGTGTTCATGATATTATCACCAAGTAGGAGAGTCTATGTTTGTGAACTTCTGTGTTAACAGTAACATGGTATATACTGGACCCCACAAAGTTATACCATCCATTCATTTCCGGAGTCAGAGCATTCTTTGGAATCTTCCACTAGCCAAATTTGACAACTCATCTACATCTGGTCCTTCCATCATTACTGTCTTGACGATCTCCTTACCAACTGGATCGCCTAAAACATAGTAGGAATTTTCCACGGAAGTATGAAGTGCGATGAACTTGTCATCATCCTTTGGAACATTGGGCAACCCGAACAACTCATTTACAGCTTCAGCTGTGAGAGGAACAAGTTTGCCTCTACAATACACCTCTTTCAATGTCGATCCACACTTCAAGTTTGTGTAGAACTCACTGACGATGCTAAGGTTGAAAGTAGTTAGAGTCTCGTAAAAATTTTCCCACCCAAGACTCTGGATTGTTTGTGGGAATGGAGGTGACGCCCCTATTCCTCTCTCTAGGTGATGCCGACGTCCTTTGTATGCTTCATGTACGCACCAAGCCTCCTCGGACACAAAGGTACCATTTGGTACTTCCGCGGAGAAACAATTGGTTGAGAAGGAGAGGATACATGAAGTGTCCTTTTCAGATTGGATTTAGGGTCTCCTTCCTAAAAAACACATTAAGCCATTTTATCAAACACCTTGGGTGCGACCTCAATAATTTATCGTATTAAATACTTTATGAATTGATATGAGACTACAAAAGGAAATTTAAAAATAATTATTATAAGGTTGATGTGAATTACCTTATTCTATAACTCTATTTGGTAGAATTTTCGGTCCTCCATCGGAATTTGTTGAGGGGAGATAGTTACAGCTTTTGAATGTTGATGTTTTGATGGTTTGAACCTGAAAATGTTATTATTTATAGTGGCCATACTTACACCGGTAAATTTCAAATAATACCGGTGTATGAACTGCAATATGAGCATAAAATATTTCCAAAGTACCTAGCACCGGTATATGTTTCGGTACAAATTATCAAAGTAATAATTTCTTTGATAATTTAAGGATACACATAATATGTAAATTTTTATTACTTTTAATTAGACTTTGCAAAACTAACACAATTGACATAGTTTGTAAAACCATTAGTCCACTTACCTTTTTTTTAGGTTCTCCAAACCCGTTAGTAACTATCGTTACTCAAAAGAATTCACCGATGGCGAGAGTTTGTACAAGAACCTTGAAAAAGGCAAAATGATTGCCTATTGCAAGCCGTAATGAGATTATCAAAGTTGGGAGTGTAAATTGTAATGATACATTACAGTTTGTAAAACCATTAGTCCACTTACATATATATATATATATATTGTAATGATACATTTTTGTTAAATTATGGTGTACTGATTCCTGAACTTTTCCTTTTTTTTTGAAAATTTCTAAATGAGATTGCATCAATCTGTATTAGTATAACGTGAAATTCCTTTTTTTATATACGTTGAATTTTATGAATTTCATTCTAGGAATATTTAAAATACCTCTAAAAGTTGTTTTGTACCACAACTCCTATAAAAGATGTTAGAATAATGACTTTAAACACACTCATGAATACACATCTCAATTCATCGCTTCTTCTCAATTTCTTCAAGAACAAAATAGGTAGTAATTCGTCACAAAAATCCTTTTATTGATCTTCACTGCTCAAATGTTTGAAAACACTTATTCTCTTACACGTTGTTTTAGTTAAAAGTGAAATTTTAGGGCCACCTCAACCTCCTCCCCAAAAAATTAGCTCCTAGTTTCTGACGTTTCATTATTTAGTTCCTTATGCTCTTGTTTTCTCCTTTCTTTTTGAGCTTGATCAATTGATGCAAAATCCTCCATAGATTTTTTATATGACTATTTCGATATATTTGTGTGACACTTAGTATCTGAAAATTAAACTATGAATCCTTTGAACTTAAATGGTAGAGAGTTGTACAAATTAACAAGAATGTGGGTTGGCACAAACGATATCCGCATGAGTATTGCTTTTTAAATTTTTGGGATGAAGATTGTGCAAAGTAACAAAACATTTATTATGTATTTTTCATTATAAATTTGAAAGATAGATGAGGAAATTATTGCTTGAATAAAATGAAATAGTAATAAAATAAAGGGTTAAATATATTTATAACCCTAACTTTTGACTGAAAGTGCCAATACAACTCTGCAATCTCAAAAGGTGCCAATGTAACCCTAACTAATTATTGTCTGTGCCAATTTAAGAATAATTTTTTAAAAACTTGTGCCGATATAGCAGAACTCCCTAATTTCGGCATTGACCATGACATTCCAACATTGACTAGAAACTGAAATGACTAAATACCCTAAAAGCAAAAACTAAAAATTTAATACCTATTTACCCTTGTTCTCTTTCAGCTTAAACCCCACCTCCGCCAGCTCGCCGCCTCTCCCCACCTATACCACCTTAAGCCCACCACTTCCCACTCATTCTCCACCATCTACATCACCTTCATCCAGACGCCTCTTCCACCTCCACCCAAATTATTACCATGTCCCATTTTCTGGTTATGAAAGTTCTAAACTTGCATTTCACATCCGAAGAATCAAAATACTATCATTAAGAAACACATCTTATATTCATCAAATAGTAATAAAATAAGTATTATATATTTATGTCAAATTATCAAGATTAACTATTTTCAGTATAAGGATACACATAATATGTAAATTTTCATTACTTTTAATTAGACTTTGCAAAGGATACACAATTGTCATGGTTCGTTGAACCATTAGTGAACTTACATATAAATTGTAATGATACATTTTTGTTAAATTATGGTGTACTGATTCCTTAACCTTTTCCTTTTTTAATGAAAAATTCTTAATGAGATTGCATCAATCCGCATTAATTAAACGTGAAATTCCATTATACACGTTGGATTTTATCAATTTCCTTATAGGAATATTGAAAATATATCTAAAAGTTATTTTTTACCACAACTCCTATAAAATATGTTGGAAGAACACTTTCAAACAAACTCATGAATACACATCTCACTTCACCGCTTCTTCTCACATTCTTCAAGATCAAAACAGGTAGTCATTCGTCTTGAAAATCCTTTTATTGATCTTCACTGCAAAAATGTTCGAAAACACTTATTCTCGTGCCGGTTGTTTTAGTTTAAAGTGAAAATTTAAGGCCACCCCCATCCCCCCTCCCTCTCCCCTCCCAAAAAATAAATTAGATCCCAGTTTTTGACGTTTCATTGTTTTGTTAAATTATGGTGTACTTATTCCTGAACTTTTTCCTTTTTTATGAAAGTTTCTTAATGAGATTGAATCAATCAGTATTAATAGAACATGAAATTCCCTTATATACGTTGGATTTTATCAATTTCCTTCTAGGAATATTGAAAATATCTCTAAAAGCTGCTCGGTACCACAACCCCTATAAAAGATGTTGGAAGAACACCATTAAACCAAATCATAGATAGACGTCTCACTTCACCACTTCTTCTCACTTTCTCCAAGAACAAAACAGGTAGTCATTTGCCTTGAAAATCCTTTTATTAATCTTCACTGCTCAAATGTTTGAAAACACTTATTCTCGTACAGGTTGTTTATGTTAAAAGTGAAAATTTAAGACCACCACCATCCCTCCGCCCCACCCCAAAAAAAATTAGCTCCCAGTTTTGAGGTTTCATTGTTTTGTTCTCTCTGCTTTTGTTTTCTCCTTTCCTTTCGAACTTGATCAATTGATGCAAAATAGATTTCTTATATGAATATTTCGATATTTTTGAACACTTAGTATATGAAGATTAAATTATGAATCCTATTAACCTAAATGGTAGAGAGTAGTGCCAATGCACAAGAATGTGGGTTGGCACAAACGATGTCCTCACGGGTATTGTTCTTTAAATTTTTGGGATGAAAATTGTGCAGAGCAACAAAATATTTATAATGTATTTTTTTATTATAAGCATTAAAGATCAATAATGAAATTATTACTTTGATAAAAATAAAAATAATAAAATAAAGGGTTACATACATTTATAACCCTGACTTTTGATTGAATATTCCAATATAACCTGACAATCTCAAAAGGTGTCAATCTAACCCTAACTAATTATTGTATATGCCAATCTAACCCTAACTTTCAAAAACCATTGTGCTGATATAGCCACACTCCCTAATTCTGGAGTTGACTATGACATTCTGGCATTGACTAAAATTGAAATGACCAAAATACCCTCAAAGCCAAAATTGAAAATTTAATACCTATCTACTCCTGTTCTCTTTCACCTTGAAACCCACCTTCGCCAGCTCGCCGCCTCTTCCCACCTCCACCACCCTCATCCAAATACCTCCCCCACATCCACCCTATGTATTATCATGTCCCATTTTTTTTAAAAAAATCCTAAACTTACATTTCATATCTGAAGAATCAAAATACTATCATCAAAAAACACATCTTAAATTCATCTTCATTTTCTTTGAAAATCTAATGATAAAAGGATAACAACTATATTGCCAAAATGACATTCTAGTTTAGAAACCATTTGAATCAAGAATATAACAACTATATCAGTCACTAATGAACTAAAGATTCTTCTCTCTATCTCCAAGAACAATGCAAGTAGAGATTCGTCTTGAAAATCCTTTTGTTCATCTTCCCTGCTCAAATGTTTGGAAATACTTATCCTCTAATTTCTAATAAAATTTCAGATTTATTGACTAAACCTAATTGATTATAGGTTGGTTGTGATGGAAACTTCGACGAAAATCGTGGTGGGAGGCTTAAAAAAATTAGGAAAAATTTAGCCCCAATTCGGCAGGCTGTTCAAAGTCATCTCAGTCCTATGGTAAGTTTCCGTCCCCAAAATTTTGTCTAGCAAGAGCTGGGCAAATGAAAAAGAATAACGTGGGTTCGCACAAACAATGCCCGCACAAGTATCCCTCTTGAAATTTTTGGGATGGTGATTGTGCAAAGGAACAAAACAACTATAAAGTATTTCTTTACTATAAAAATTAAAGATTAGTAAAGAAATTTTTACTTGAATTGAATGAAACAGTAACTAACTAAATATTATATATTGATGTCAAACTATCAAGATAATGTATTTTTATTTTAAGGAAATATATAATTTATAATTTTTCATTACTCTTAAATAGGAGTGGTAAAACATACTCAAATGACATGGTTTGTATAACCACTAGTCAGCTTACATATAAATTGTAATGATACATTTTTGTTAAATTATGGTGTAATTATTCTTGAACTTTTTTCCTTTTCTTATATTACTATTTCGTTATATTTATTGGACACTTAGTATGTGAAGATTAAATTATGAATATTGTCAACTAAAATGGTAGGTAGTTGTACAAATGCACAATTATGTTGGTTCGCACAAACAATGCCCCCACGAGCATCACTGTTCAATGAAGATCATACTCCTTCACTTAGCTAGACTCCCTAGGAATTCAAAAGAGCAGCCTTATTTTCATTAACCTAAAAAGGCTCTTAAAAGAGAAGTAAATGCTCATTAAAGAAGGCAAAGACGGCTATGATGTTCCCCTTGCAAACTCTGTGTGGGAACACTTTCCTCAGAGGATTGATGAACAAACAATTGAGGTACCACAACAAATAAATGAGTATGATTGTGGTCTATTTACGCATTTTTTCATAGAGCGATTCGTTATAGATAGTCTAGAGAGGCTGAAAAAAGGATGTGAAAAAGTTTGGAAACACTGGTTCGACCCTAAAGAAGCCTTGAGTTTGAGGAAGCTGATTCATAAACTGCCGAATGAAAAATTCAAGGAAACAAGCTTTGGAGGAGGAAGATTCCGAGGCTGCCCCAAAACCAAACATGAACATTAAAGTAGAGTAGGTAGTTGTGCAAATGCACAAGAATGTAGATTCACATAAACAATGCCCGACCGTTTGTTGCTCTTTAAATTTTTGGGATGCAGATTGTGCAATGATACAAAACAAATATAATGTATTTGTTTACCTATAAATTTTTGAGATAAATTAAGAAATTATTACTTGGATAAAATGAAATTGTAATAAAATAAGTATTATATATTTATGTCAAATTATCAAGATTGACTATTTTTTAGTTTAAGGATACACATAATATGTAAATTTTTATTAATTTTAATTAGACTTTGCAAAGCATACACAATTGACATGGTTCGTAAAACCATTACTTAACTTACATATAAATTGTAATGATACTTTTTTTTGTTAAATTCAGGTTTACAGATTCCTGAGCTTTTTCCTTTTTTACAAATTTTTTTTAATGAGGTTGCGTCAATACGTATTAATATAATTTGAAATTCTCTTATATACATTTGATTTTATCAATTTCCTTCTAGGAATATTGAAAATATCTTTAAAAATTGTTATAACACCTTTAAACCAACTCATGAATCCACATCTCACTTTCTCCAAGAACAAAACAAGTAGTCATTCGTCTTGAAAATCCTTTGATTGATCTTCAGTGCTCAAATGTTTGAGAACACTTATTCTCGTAAAAGTTGTTTCAGTTGAAAGTGAAAATTTAAGTTAACCCCAATCCCCCCTATAAAAAATAGCTCATAGTTTTTTATGTTTCATTATTCTGTTCTTTATGCTTTTGTGTTCTCCTTTCCTTTCGAGCTTGATTAATTGATGCAAAATCCTTCATATATTTTCTATATAACTATTTCGATATATTTGTTGGACACTTAGTATCTGAAGAATAAATTATAAATCCTATTAACTTAAATGGTAGAGAGTTGTGCAAATGCATAAGAATGTGGGTTGGCATAAACGATGTCAGCACGAGTATCGCTCTTAAATTTTTTGGGATGAAGATTGTGCAAAGCAAAAAAAACATTTATTATGTATTTTTTCATTATAAATTTTAAAGATCAATGAGGAAATTATTTCTTTAATAAAATGAAATGTTAATAAAATAAAGGGTCCAATACATTTATAACCCTAACTTTTGACTGAAAGTGCTAATATAACTCTGCAATCTCATAAGGTGTCAATTTCACCCTAACTTATTATTTTATGTGGCAATCTAACCATAACTTTCAAAAAAATTGTGCCGATATAGCCAAACTCCCTAATTCCGGCATTGACCATAACATTCCAACATTGACGAAAACTGAATTGACCAAAATACCCTCAAAGGCAAAACTTAATATTTAATACCTATTATCCCTTGTTCTCTTTCACCTTAAACCCCACCTCTGCCAGCCCGTTGCCTCTCCCCACCTCCACCACCCTAAGCCAGCCTCATTGCCCCACTCCCGCCCACCTCCTCCTCCCTCATCTGGACACCCCCCTACCACTATCCTAATTATTATCGTGTCCCATTTTCTAGTTGAGAAAGTCCTAAATTTACATTTCCTATCTAGAGAATCAAAATAATCTCATTAAGAAACACATCTTAAATTCATTTGATTTTTCTTTTAAAATTTAATGCAAAACAGATAACAATTATAGCGCCAAAACGACATTCCAATTCAGAAAACACTTGAATCAATAATATAACCGCTATATCAGGTACTGATGAACTAAAGATTCTTCTCTCTTTCTCCAAGAACAATGCAAGTACATATTCATCTTGAAAATCCTCTTGTTCATCTTTCCTGCTCGAACGTTTTAAAATACTTATCCTCCAATTTCTGATAACATTCCAGCATTATTGACTAAAACTAATTGAGTATAGGTTGGTTGTGATGGTAACATCGACAAAAATTGTGGTGGGAGGCATAAAAATATTTGGAAAAATTTAGCCCCAATTCGGCAGGCTGTTCAAAGTCATCTTACTCCTATGGTAAGTTTCCGTCCCCAAATTTTTGTTTGGCAAGAGCTGTGTAAATGCACAAGAATGATGGGGGTTCGCACAAACAATGTCCACATGAATATCCCTCTTTAAATTTTTGGGATGGACATCGTGCAAAGCAATAAAACAACTACAATGTATTTCTTTACTATAAAATTTGAAGATCACTAAAGAATTTTTTACCTGAATTGAATGAAAGAGTAATTAACTAAATCTTATATACTGACGTTACACTATCAAGACAATGTATTTTAACTTTAAGAAAATATATAATTTATAATTTTTCATTACTTTTAAATAGAACTGGCAAAACATGTTCAAATGACATGGTTTGTAAAACCACTAGCCAGCTTGCTTATAAATTGTAATAATACTTTTTTGTTAATATGGTGTACTAATTCCTGGACTTTTTTTCCTATTCTAATATTACTATTTCTTTATATTTATTGGATAGTTAGTATGTGAAGATTAAATTATGAATCTTATTAACTAAAATGACAAATAGTTGTGCAAATACACAAGTATATGGGTTCGCACAAACAATGGCCGAAGTACTATCGAACTTTAATGAAAATCATACTCCTTCACTTAGCCAGACTTCGTAGGAAGTCACGAGAGAAACCCTCTTTCAGTAGCCTAAATAGTCTCTTAAAAGAGGAGTGGATGCTCATTAAAGAAGGCAAGTTGCCTATGATGTTCCCATTGCAGACTCTTTGTGGGAACATCATCCTCGGAGGATTGATGAACAAATAATTGAGGTACCACAACAAAGGAATGATTATTATTGTGGTTTATTTAAGCATTTATTTATAGAACGGTTCATTATAGATTCTCCAGAGAGGCTGGAAAAAAAAGGATGTGAAAAAGTTTGGAAACACTGGTTTGACCCTAAAGAAGGCCTCGAGTTTGAGGAAGCTTATTCGCAAAGTGCTGGATGAAAAATTCAAGGAAGCAAGATTTGGAGGAACAAGATTCGGAGTCTGCCCATAAACAAAACATGAACATTATAATAGAGTAGGTAGTTGTGCAAATGCACGAGGATGTGGGTTCGCATAAACAATGCCCGACAGAGTGTCACTCTTTAAATTTTTAGGATGCAGATTGTGCAATGCTACAAAACAATTATAATGTATTTGTTTACCTATAAATTTTAAAGATCAATAAAGAAATTATTACTTGCATAAAATGAAGTATTATAAATTTATGTCAAATTATCAAGATTAACTATTTTCAGTTTAAAAATACACATAATATGTAAATTTCCATTACTTTTAATAGTCTTTGCAAAGTATATACAATTGACATGGTTCATAAAACCATTAGTCAAAGTGCATATAAATTGTAATGATACATTTTTGTTAAATTACGGTGAACTAATTTCTGGACTTTTTCTTTTTTTTTGAAAATTTCTTAATGAGATTGCATCAATACGTATACGTTCGATTTTAACAATTTCCTTCTTGGAGTATTGAAAATATCTCTCAAAGTTGTTTTGTAACACAACTCCTATAAAATATGTTGGAATAACATCTTTGAAACAACTCATGAATACACATTTCACTTCTCCTCTTCTTCTGACTTTCTTCAAGAACAAAACAAGTAGTCATTCATCTTGAAAATCCTTTGATTGATCTTCACTGTTCAAATGTTTGAAAACTCTTATTCTCGTACAGGTTGTTTCAGTTGAAATTGAAAATTTAAGGCAACCCCCACCCTCCCCCACCCCCCAAAATAGCTCCCAGTTTTTAACGTTTCATTGTTTTGTTCTCTATACTTTTGTTTTCTCCTATCTTTTCGAGCTTGATCAATTGATGCAAATCCTTCACGGATTTTTTATATGATTGTTTCGATATATTTGTTGTACACTTAGTATCTAAAGAATAAATCATGAATCCTATTAACTTAAATGGTAGAGATTTGTGCAAATGTACAAGAATGTGGGTTGGCACAAACGATGTCCACACGAGTATTGCTCTTTAAATTTTTGGGATGAAGATTGTGCAAAGTATTAAAATATTTATAATGTTCTTTATAAATTTTAAAGATCAATGAGGAAATTTATTCTTGAATAAAATGAAATAGTAGTAAAATAAAGGGTCAAATACATATATATAACCCTAACTTTTGACTGAAAGTGTAACTCCGCAATCTCAAAATGTAACAATTTCACCCTAACTAATTATTTTATGTGCCAATCTAACCCTAACTTTCAAAAAATTTGTGCCGATATAGAAAAACTCACTAATTTCGGCATTGACCTAAGATTTTGACGTTGACTAGAAACTAAAATGACCGAAATACCCTCAAAGTCAAAACTGAATATTTAATACCTATTAATCCTTGTTCTCTTTACCTTGAACCCCACCTCCTCTAGCCCGCCACCTCTCCTCACCTCCACCACCCTAAGCCCGCCACTTCCCCCCTCCCACCTCTACCACTCTCATCCGAACGCCTCCCCCACCTCCACCCTAATTATTATCATGTCGAATTTTCTAGTTCAGAATGTTCTAAATTTACATTTAAAATCTAGAGAATCAAAATACTATCATTAAGAAACAAATCTTAAATTCATCTCATTTTTCTTTTAAAATTTAATGAAAAAAAGATAACGATTGTAGCGCAAAACGACATTCCAATTCAGAAAGCACTTGAATCAAGAATATAACCGCCATATCAGACACCGATGAACTCAAGATTCTTTTCTCTTTCTCCAAGAACAATGCAGGTAGAGATTTGTATTGAAAATCCTTTGATTCATCTTCCTTACTCAAACGTTCGGAAATACTTATCCTCTAATTTCTAATAATATTCTAGTGTTGTTGACTAAACCTTATTTATTATATGTTGGTTGTGATTGTAACATTGACGAAAATCATGGTGGGAGGCAAAAAAATATTTGAAAAAATTTAGCCCCAATTCGGCAAGCTGTTCAAAGTCATCTTAGTCCTATGGTAAGTTTCCTTCCCCAAAACCTTTTCAGGCGATTGCTGGGCAACTGCACAACAATAATATGAGTTTGTACAAACAATGTCCGAACGAGTATCCCTCTTTGAATTTTAGGGATGGACATTGTGCAAAGCAATAAAATAACTACAATGTATTTCTTTAATATACAATTTAAAGATCAGTAAAGAAATATTTACCTTAATTGAATGAAATGGTAATTAACTAAATCTTATATACTGATGTCACAATATCAAGACAATGTATTTTCATTTTAAGGAAATATATAATTTATAAATTTTCATTACTTTTAAATAGAAGTGGCAAAACATGCTCAAATGATATGGTTTGTAAAACCACTAGTCAGCTTACTTATAAATTGTAATAATACTTTTTTGTTAAATTATGGTGTACTAATTCCTGAACTGTTTTCTTATTCTAATATTACTATTTTTAAATATTTATTGGACACTTAGTACGTGAAGATTAAATTATGAAACTTATTAACTAAAATGATAGATAGTTGCGCAAATACACAAGTATGTGAGTTCACACAAACAATGCTTGAAGTGCGATCAAACTTTAATGAAAATCATACTCCTTCACTTAGCCAGACTTCCTAGGAAGTTACAAGAGCAACCCTCTTTCAATAACCTAAATAATCTATTAAAAGAGGAGTGGAGGCTCATTAAAGACAACGAAGACACCTATGATGTTCCCATTGCAAACTCTGTGTGGGAACACCATCCTCGGAGGATTGATGAACGAATAATTGAGGTACCACAAGAAAGGAATGAGTATGATTGTGGTCTACTTATGCATTTCTTTATAGAGCGGTTCATTATAGATGCTCCAGAGAGGCTGAAAAAAGGATGTGAAAAAGTTTGGAAACATTGGTTCGACCCTAAAGTCGAGTGTGAGGAAGCTAATTTACAAAGTGCCGGATGAAAAATTCAAGGAAGCAAGCTTTGGAGGAACAAGATTCGGAGGCTGCCCATAAACAAACCATGAACATTATAATAGAGTACGTAGTTGTTTACCTACACAAAATTATAATGTATTTGTTTACCTATAAATTTTAAAGATCAATAAGAAATTATTAATTGCATAAAATAAAATAGTAATAAAATAAGTATTTCATATTTATGTCTAATTATCAAGATTAACTATTTTCAGTTTAAGAATACACATAATAGGTAAATTTTAATTAATTTTAATTAGAATTTTCAAAGCATACACAATTGACATGGTTCGTAAAACCATAAGTCAACTTACATATAAATTGTAATGATACATTTTTGTAAAATTATGGCGTACTTATTCCTGAACTTTTGTAATTTTCCTTTAATACCTATTTACCCTTGTTGTTCTATTTTAGCTTGAACCCCACCTCCGCCAGCCCACCGCCTCTACCTACCTCCACCACCCTAAGCACGCGGCTTACCCAACCTCCAGCCACTTCCAGCCTCCTCCAGCCTCCTCCACCACCCTCATCCGGATGCCTCCCCCCACCTCCACCCTGATTATTATCATGTCCCATTTTCTGGTTCAGAAAGTCCTAAATTTACACTTCACATCTGGAGAATCAAAATACTATCATCAAGAAACACATCTTAAATTTATCGCCAATTTCTTTGATAATCTAATGTAAAAAGGATAACAACTATAGTGCTAAAATGACATTCCATTTCAGAAAGCATTTGAATTACGAATATAACAACTATATCAGACAGTGATGAACTAAAGATTTTTCTCTCTTTCTTCAAGAACAATGAAGTTAGAGATTCATCTTGAAAATCCTTTTATTAATCTTCCCTCCTTAAACATTCAAAAATACTTATCCTCTAATTTATAATAACATTTCAGCGTTATTGACTAAACCTAATTAATTATAGGTTGGTTGTGATGGTAAAATCGACGAAAATCGTGATGAGAGGCTTTAAAATATAATGAAAAATTTAGCCCCAATTTGGTAGGCTGTTCAAAGTTATCTCAGTCATATGGTAAGTTCCCGTCCCCGAATTTTCGTTTGGCAAGAGCTGTACAAATGCACAAGAATAATGTGGGTTCGCACAAACAATGCCCGCATGAGTATCCCTCTTTAAATTTTTGGGATGGAGATTGTGTAAAGCAACAAAATAACTATAACATATTTTTTTACTATAAAATTTAAAGATCAGTAAATTTTTTTTTACTTGAATTAAATGAAACAGTTATTAACTAAATATTATATATTAATGTAAAACTACCAAGATAATGTATTTTAATTTAAATGAAATACATAATTTATAAATTTTCATTACTTTTAAATAGAATTACCAAAACATACTCAAATGACATGGTTTCTAAAAAAACTAGTTAGCTTACATATAAATTGTAATGATACTTTTTTGTTAAATTATGGTGTACTAATTCTTGAACTTTTTTTTTTCTTTTCTTATATTACTATTTCGTTATATTTGTTGGACTCTTATTATGTGTCTGCTTTTCCTTCTAATGTTATGGCTTAATTTTAGACCATCTCAATTTATATCTGTAAAGTATAATGGTACTTTTAATGTATATATGAAATATATGTACTGCCTTTGATGTGAATTTGGTATGCCAACTCAAATTTTGTATTTTTTCCTCATATTTATTCATATGCAGGGATTTAAAATTTTGATCGATAGTAAGTTTTTAAATGTTCCTAATATGTTGGGTTTGAGTGTTCACACTGAGCAACATCCCCAGTTTTGGTCCTTCAATTCGTGCTGCCCTATTAGACTGGTTGAGGCTACCGCTTCCCTATCGAAGGAGTATTTTGAGCTACTTTCTGGTGATCATTTTTCAAGTGTTGGGAGTTCTGATCTGGAATCTATCACATTATGTCTTGAATGGCGTATCTCTACTTCTTCAACATCTCTATCCCCTCATATGTGTTTTCCTTATAGTAAATTTGTACTCGACAATAAAATATTGAATCCCTCAACAAGAACATTGTTCAAAGTTTAGTTGATCTCAAATATATTGGTGTGTACATGTGTTCGCTCAACCTTCCTAGTCGCGTTCATGAGTGGGCGCCGTCATTCGGCCTTCATCTAAAATGTATTATACTTAGTATCAATAATCTGGAGCTTGGATGGAAGAAGACCATTAGCGAGTCACAAGATTATGTTCACGAGTTGAAAGGATTATTTGGTCAACAGAATGATCTTATCTGGCGACAGTAGCTAAACTTAGTTAAAATAATTGGTCATCAAAGGGAGTGGAGAATTTTTCCGCGAACAAAGCATGCGATGCTCATCAAAAGACCGTAATCATAGATAAGCAGTGCTCTCAAATTGACCAATTATTAGATCATCTGAAAAATAATGATGAATGTGATCATCTTTCCACTAGTTCTTCAGGATGGCAGAGCAGGTTTGGTGAACAGTTCGCGTTGAATACCCACCTACGTAATGAGAATAATCACCTCCGTGCTAAGTGCAACCTCCTTGAATCATGTGTGCATCATCTTGAACAAGCTTGTGTTTATTACAAAGATAAACTCAAGACCCTTTCAACAGAGTCTTGTGGTTTCACTAGCTGTGGGGATCTAACTATGAATATTAATGGGCAGAGAATTACTCTATCAAAATCTATTAGTTCACACATTCGTCAACTACAAGAGGATATACATAACCTTCAGAATTTGATTAAAAGTTATTAAGACACCATGGACATCATGAGTATTCAACTTGATCGTGAGGAATTTGGTCCTGTATCTGACTTTAAAGCATACTATATGAAGTATCTTGATAGTATGCAGCAAAGTCGTCGAACCTGCCACCTTGATTACTTGCATATAAAATGACACTATGATCATATTTTATTTGAGGAGGAACATCAAGCTGAGCAATCCCGCTGCTTCGGTAGTTCATCTTCTGTTGGGCCATCTCGCGCACCAAAGAATAGATAAATTGATTTTCTTTGATGTAATAATTTACTTCTTAAAATGTTTCAGGTAATATTTTGTCCTTCTATTTTGTGTTAACCTTTTATTTTATATATTTGTTTGCTTGTAACTAGTATAAAATGTCATATTTGTTGGATACTTGAGTTGCAGACGAGAAATGGTGGCTATTAGTCTGAAATTATGATATTGAATGTTGCTTTGGGATATTTACATCTAGTTGGTGCGAAGCTGGAAGATCTATTACTCGCGAGTTCCAGGTTATAACAACCTAATTTATGTGAATCCGAGAGTTCTATAGCTTGCTTTAGTAATTGTTTTCATAGGCACATGTGCCTTTTCATTTATTTTTGCTAGATCTATATCTTGCGAGACTGAGATTGTAAACCTAAATTGTGCCAAATCGCAAGATCTATTGCTTGCTTTTGTTGTTGTTTTTGTAGGCACATGCACCTCTTTACAAGATCTATATCTTGCAAGATTGAATTTATAAACCTATATTGTGCAAAACTGCAAGATCCATTTTTTGCTTTTGTCGATTTTCTTATTTTTCTATTAGTACTTTGACAAGGTTTGTAGCTTTTCGTGTTGCGATTGTACAATTTACTTGTTCGCGGTTGCAAGATGTGAAATTTGGTTTTCTTTGCGATGTGTCATGGTTTGCTTTTTTGTTGTTGGTGTTATTGTGGATTTTGCATAAAATGTAAGTGAATAGTACTATGGGTGATTTTCCATTAAAGATGTTTTCCTATATTGATTATGTATGGTTGCAGTGATATCGCGCTTGAAAATAAACAATAATGCGAACAATGGAAATGCTGCAAATGATCATATTATGGCTCATGTATAACTGATCATTTTCTAACACCTACTAAGGATCTAAACATAAAACTTCCTTAGGTTGATCATATGCCAAGTGTTTGGGTACCTACTGCCATACAATATTTCTAGCTCTTAGCTGTTAGATCGGTACGCTTTCATTACCTTGTACGGACCTTCCCACTTTGGGCATATTTTACTATTTCTTCTACTGGACTTGCCTCATTCTTCCGTAAGACGAGATTGCCAACTCGAAACTGTGTCTTCTTGACATTCTTATTATATGCTTGGGCCACAATCTCCTTGCGCTTTTCCTTTGCATGTTGACTTTTCTCCTCAAGTTCATCCAAATCCAATCTCATCATTTCGGCATTACCACCTTCATTGTATTTTTCCACTCTAAGGCCCGAGTTCCTGATTTCAACTAGTAATACTGCCTCATTACCGTAAATTAGGTTGTACAGTGTTTCTTCAGTGGGTTCTCGCACTGTTGTTTGTATGACCATAACGCGATGGGTATCTCATCTACCCATCTTGTTCACTTTTCTTCCAATAGTTTTGAATTCCTTGTACTAAACTTTTGTTAGTTACCTCTACTTGGCTATTAGCTTGGGGATGAGCTACATTCGCAAGTTTATGCACAATCCATAACTTTGAGCACCACTCCATGAAGATTCCACTTGTGAGCTGTGTACCATTATCGCTTATTATAGTTGGAGGTACACTGAACCGATAAACTATGTTTTTCCAAACAAACTTTCTTGTTGCTTCTGCCGTGACTCTTCCCAATGGCTTCACCTCTACCCACTTTGTGAAGTAGTTTATTGCAACGATTAGAAACTTTAAATTACCAAATCCTTCAGGGAAAGGTCCAACCAAATTGATTCTTCATTTGTTGAATGACCAGGATCCATGTATCCCCTGTAAGAGTAGCTTGTGGCTTATACGATACCAACACATTAATTTGGAAGCTTTTGCACTTTAGCACGAAGTTGTGTGCATGGTTGAATATTGTCGTACAATAATATCCTACTCGAATTATCTTCTTCGCGATTGTTTGAGATCTTAGATACGTCCTGCATAGTCTCTCATGAACTTATTTCGTGATTTATTTTGCTTGGGATGGTCCCACACACTTTACCCATGGAGATAGAAAACCTTTTTGTATAAGATTCCCCCTTATAAACGTAGTTGTGCGATCTTAATTCCAACTTTCTGCCCATATTCTGTCGGCTTGCAATTTTCTTTTTTCAAAATAGTCCCATAATGGCGTCATCCAGTTTGTTTCTTCCATCTGGATCCTTGACACAGTTGTTGTAACCATACTTCTGACTTGTATAACCTCTACATCCACATCATTCTGTCCCAGCAACAAATCAAAGGGATCCATTGCCAATTTAATTAAGGCATCTTCCATGGTGTTTTCACTCCTTGGTAAGTGTGGAATGTCAAAGTATTCAAGCTGGCCCATAAGCTGGTGAACTCTTCTTAAACACTTTATCGACTGCTCCTCTCATACCTCATAATCTCCATGCACTTGCTGGACTATACTATCTTTAAATTAATGTAGCACTTAACGCTCTTAACTTTCATCATGATTGTAAGGTCTAACCCACGTATCAGTGCTTCATATTCGGCTTTATTTTTTGTGAGTGGGAAATTAAAACGAAGCGATTATTTGTGTTCTTCCCCATTTGGATTTTCCAGTAGCAATCTTGCACCACCGATTTCTTTGCTAGATGCCCCACCAATGAAAAATTTCCATGCGATATCTGTTCCCTTTGATTTTCCTTTGTCTATTCCAGGATTTCTTGTGTACTTGCCTCTTGTACATATGCGCTCGTCATTTCTGCGATGAAATCTGCTAAGGCTTGTGATGTGCACCTTTATGCATGCGTTAACCAATGCATTTGGCATTTTTATTATCGTGTTTTATTTGGTTGATTGCTAGTTTTAGTTAGGTTTACACGACAAAGGGTTTATATGACCATTATTGGTATTCTTGTCTAAATCCCAAGTTTTGTGAACTTAATTGAAACTAATGTGCATTTTGTATTCATGAGCACCTAGATTCTCCTTTGTGATCTTACAGGTAGGTTGCTCGTTGGTATTTCATTTTGTAGAAGGCCATCCGCGAGGGTGGTAGAAGATATTTAAAGGCCAGTTTCAAGAATGGTAGAAGATATCGAAGGCCATTCGCAAAGACGGTAGTAGATTGAAGGCCAAGGACTCCAATGCATGGTAGTAGATGTAATTGAGCCTAAAAAAGGTGGATTAAAAGTACAAGAAGGTCAAGATTGGAAGATAGTGCCAACCGGCTGAACTAGCCAGCTTGCATGAGCCTTTGTATGAGCCGACTTCAGCCTTTCACGGTCCTTACAAAGTGGCTAGCATGACCCATGAATATTTATACGGGCAATGCAATAGCCTTACACAGGCCATGTACATCCGTACAGACCGTGACATTAGTGCACTAAAATACTCCCAAATGTCTAAGTATGGGCGCAGACCATTTTGTTTTACACAATCCACGCCATTCGAAGTTCTAAAGAAAAGCTCACGGGGTGTGAAAAATAGCATGGCCCGCACCGTTTTACTGAGCAAAAATTTCTTTCAATGGGCGGGCCACGCCAAACGACACGGGGTGTACAAATAAGAAGTTCAAGACAAGACACCAGCCCACGGGTCGTTCTGGTCCATACAGCCCATGCCGTGTGCCCCGCACCAGCACGAGGTTGCACGGGTCGTGCTGTGATGCTTGGCCTGCGCCGTTACAACTAGCTACGTAAATTACGGCTGCTGGGGTTTCTAGGCCATTTTTTGGCCTTTTTCAAGGCCCAATTCCCTATTAATATATATGGACCTATGTCTACTAGGGTATAATTTTATGCTCATTTTTAGACTTCAAGATTAAGCTAGAGAGAGAAAGTTCTCTTCTTTCTCTTTAGGTTCTTTTCATTTCTTCTCTTTATTTTTCTATTGCCCAAAAGTGTCAAATCCAATTAAATACTTGGGTTCAATGCTTAGGGCTTAGTTTATTTACTTTGGGATTGTGTTTGTATTTAGGTATTAATGTTTTTTGTGAGATTCCTTACATCTACCTATATTTATATGTTTGTGATTATTTTGTTGACTTCTTCATATTCTTGAGAATTGCATGATCGTCACACTAAGATTGGCACACACTGTAGCCTACTTTAATCTAGGTGCAATTATTGATACCCCCAGTGAAGGAAATCTAGATGTGCTTGGGGTAACGATAGTTCGGAACCGTGCGGTTGTGTGCACGTGGGTTGCCAAATCAACGTTACGATCAACCATACACTAGAAAGCCGGTGAGTTGGTCTGAAGGGTTACCTTTGCAACCCTAGAGCCATCGATAAGATGCCTACTCCATTTTTCTCTATAGGCCTAGGGATAGAGAGTTTGTAGTGTTCCGTCTGGGACATAAAAGCACACAGGAGAATCAGACCTGGGAATTGTATCAGTTCTGTTGTTGCACTCCCCTAATTACAGAGGTGAGACCGATGGAAGATCTTATACACATACCCTTAGGTGGAAGATAATGGGAATTTTTTACTATCGTCCGCACTATGTGCCACAAATACTAGAATAGGCTTATAGTTCTTATATGTGATGGAATCAAGGATCGAAAAAACATTAATCAAGATATGCAAATACTCCCCAAGTGTAAGTTTATATAGTTTATTCTTGTGATAAATTACATGTTAGTAGTTGTTAAAAACTCCCCCCAAGCCTTTTTACTAACATTGATTATTCCTGACGCGTGATCAGATTGACGACCCGATCGCGGCTGTATGTCCTTGGCTCTTAGATTCCTAAATTTTTTATGGACAACCTCGAACATTCCACTATCTATCCTTTTGGTAGTATAGTAGTAAGAATGGGAGCAACAATATAAATCTCATCTTTGATGGCCTCCTCTCGGTTTAGTAAATCTTTCGTGATTTATTAGAGACCCTGAGAGGGGACGGGTCAGCTTGTGTCTTGATTAACGTTCGTGGCTGAAATTGCATCTCATACTATCCCAGTTCAAGAGCCAATTTAGTCATTCTTCCAGACAATTCTTGCTTCCTCAAGATATTCTTGATTGGGTAATTAGTGTACACAACTATGTTATGACTTTGAAAATAGCTTTGTGGTCTCTTTGTTCAGTAGACTAATGCAAGAGTTAATCTTTCGATCCGCAAGTACTCTATTTCTACACTTTGTAGTATCCTAATGATATAGTATACCAGCACTTGTCTTTTCCCTTCTCCATGCACCAAGACTGAACTCACTGCTTTTCTTGAAATTACTAAGTACAGGTGACTTCAGCGTTAGCAACGCTTGGAGCTATTCTTTCAACAACTCATATGCTTTCTGATTTTCCTTACACCCCCTGAAATTATTGGCCCTTTTTTGGATGTCGAATAGTGGAAATGTTTTTCCGCAGCTTTTAAGATGAACCTGCTAAGTGATGCTAGGGATCCCATCAATACCCACACTTCTTTGACTGTTCGTGGTTGAGGAAGATTGGCTATTACTTATCGCTTTTCTTGGTTAGCTTCAATTAATTTTAAGGATACTTTATACCCTAAAAATTTCCTACACCCACTCCAATTATGCACTTTTTAGGGTTCAGTTTCATACGAATCACTCTTAGTGTATCCAGGGTTTCTTTCAAGCCATGCACGAACTAGCATACCTTTTGTATTTTGATCACCATGTTGTCAACATATGCTTTAACATTTGATATGTTGCATCAGCATTCTTAAGGCCAAATGACATCTTCAAGTAGCAAAACATTCCAAAACTTGTTATAAAAGCTACTTTTCTGCATCTTCTAGATTCAGTGTATCTTGTAGTATCCTTTGTACGCATCCAAGAACGTTAGAACTTCATATCCTGATATTTCTTCCATCAACGAGTCAATTTTAGGTAACAGATAGCAGTCTTTAGGACATGCATTGTTTAGATTAGTGAAGTCTGCCTTCTTTACCATCACTGGTTTACCAAACACTTCAGATGAATTACTTCCTTTAGGATACTAGCATGAAGCAATGCTCTGATTGCTTTCCGTCTATCACTAGCAAAGATTCATTGCTTTTGCTTAATTGGCTTGATCAAATCATTGATATTTTGAAAGTGGGTAGCTATGTTTGGATTAAATCCTCCCATGTTCTGCACAGTCCATGCAAATTTATCATTGTGACTTTGCAGAATTTCTGTCACTTTTTCTTTCAGTTTGCTTGGAAACTATTTTCCTATCTTGACACATTTGGAAGTGTCCACATCATCCAGAATGAAAATTTCAGTTTCCTCTCTGAGGTCAACTTGAGGTTCTACTTCCTCGAGTAAGCCATAATCCGAGATGGTGCTGATCCTTTTTGTTTGTTCAACATTTCTTCCTGCTTTCAGTGCGATAACCATGCACTGCCTAGCTGTTAGTTGATTTCCTCGTACCTTTGCGATTCCTGTTGGAGTTGAAAATTTCATCACTAATTGATATGATGACCATATCGCTTTCGTTGTGTTCATTTAGGGCCCGCCCATGATGACGTTGAATGGACTTTGTGCATCTATGACGACAAAGCCGCACATGATGGTGCAAATTTTGTCATTCTTGACTATGGTAACTAGCAGCTGTATATTACCCAAAGGTGTCTCCGCTCGTCTGGTAAAACCTACAAGAGAGGATGTAGACTTCTTCTAGTGACGTCTTCGCTCGTGAATACTCCTAATGATGATTGGAACAATAGATCACTCACTTTAAAACATTCAGTAACAAACCTACTGTGGTAATCTTCTAGGCTTTCATCAGTTCGCTAAGCTATTGATGAGACGTGATTTTGATGTTTTCTTAGTACAATTAACATCCCTTTGAGCTTGATTTGTCACTAGAAGGTAAATTTTTGACACTGTGGCATTGCGATTCGCGAGGAAGGCATCGCGGGTCTCGAAAATCAACCTAAAACTTGGTGTTTACTCCCCTTTTTCTTGTACTATAAATAACACTCAATCCAATCATTCATAGGTTCTCTTGGCCCAATTTAAGGGCTCCAAAACCCTAGTTTTTCAACTTTTCTTTCATTTTATTCTTCTTTCTTTGTAGATTTTTGTCTATGTTATGGGTTTTGATTATCTAGGTTAGTTTTAGCCTTGGTAGCAATTGATTGAGGTTAGCAAGCCTATGTCTTAAGAACTCGTCATACCTATTTAATGCTCTTGCTATTGTGCATTTATGGAGCTTTGAATGTTTGTTGTTGAATTTATTAATGTTGTTGGAAGTTTGAGAATATGAATTACTTGTATGATTTCTCGTTTGGGCGGGAAAAAGTAGCTAAGTTTCCCCTATTTTGATATGGAATCCAAGAGAAAGAGTTAGATGATTTAATAGTTGCTCGATGAATGTGATGATGTTGAACTCTTTGTCATGTTTATTTTATGTAGAAAATAGGAGAAGTCTATGAACGTTGAACGTTCTATACTAATTTTGTGTAAATGCATGAATTGGTTCAATGATTAGAAACAATGTAGTGTTTATAAGTGTTACCAAGCTTGTTGATTCTTTGTAGTGAATGCTATTAATGAGACATCTTTAGCCATTTCTTGACTAATTAGTGAGGTTTACTAAGAGATGTCGAATTCACTCTTGCTATCAAAGAAGGATATAAGATTTAAACTCACAAGAAGTAGTCAAAGTAGTGAATAGGTTGTGGATTCAAGGATAGATAAGAGGTTTGGAAGTGGAAATGAATTTCTCCCAAGGTCTCATAATTTGTGATTTAATCTCTTTTTAGTAGCTTGTTGCATATTTTGCATCTTTACTTCATTTCACCAGTTGTATTGTCTTTGCATTTATAACTCAGAAAAACCAACAAAAAACCCCAAATATTTACATGATTTCTTATATATATGTATGTATATCTATATATAGGCCTATATCCACCCTTATATGCATGAACCCTTAGGAAAATCCCTCTTCTTTGGGGACGACCCCTATTTGTCAATATCTACTTAATTGTAGTTAGGAAGATTTGAGGGCTTATAAATTGTATTTTTGAGAGGTACAACGATGATCTCCTAGCTATGTTCTTTAAGTCCGCTATCATTTTGTTAAATTTCTGCTTATGATAGAAGCGCCCTAAAAGCAAGTCTGGTAATTGTGGCCAAGACCAAATACTTCCACTTGGTAAGTCTTCATACTGTGTAATTGTTGTTCCAGACCAGAAAATAGGGAAAGCTTTGAGACTAGTTCAATTTTTGCATCATGAAATTGCATAATTTTGCGATAGGAATGTAAGAATTCCTTGGGGCTGTTGCCTCATCATATATTTAAACATGCAATGGTAGCTTGAAATATTTTGGCATTTTTAAAATCACAAATATGAGGTTCTAACGTTGATCGATATGTATCGTCCTCTGCCACTATATCCCTTAACTCCTCTTCGTAATTAAGGATTTTATGCATTTGACTTACTTTTTTTTTCTTTGAGGATTTTGGATTGATAATGGCTAGGAACTTGTTATACAGGTGCTCCCTATTCGCTTCTAAGAAATCAACTAAAGCTTTCCTCTCCATTTCTTAACTTGCATTGGGAGATTCAGCTTCCCCGTCGTCTTCATCCGTGTTTTCTTTGCTGTGCTTTTGTTCTTTACTGGGAATGTACTCCTGATCTTAAATGGGATGTATATTATGGTTATGCCCAGTCGTTCGTGACTTTTGATTGATGTTGTGTCAATATGAGTTTTTTTCGTTGTTTTCATTATTTTGTCTTGTTCTTTTCACAAGTGTATTTTCCATGATTTTGTAGCACATTGAAGTGCATTGCATTGGATGGATGAAGGAGTTAAGGCCAAGAGAAGGGAAGAAAAAGCTTGGAAGTTGGTAATCTTAAAAAATTTCAAAGTATGGGGAGACCCTGCTAGTCGCGAGTCGCGACGAACAGGGGATTTTTGACAACTCCCAATCCAAGTTGGTTGGGAGTCACGATGAACTTATCGCGATCGCGACCAAAATCTGAAACTCTTTTTGAAAAAATGAACTCTCAATTCCATAATTTCATGAGTCGTGAAGGTATTGTCATAATTGCGATGGAAATCAGAATGATTTTGTGAAAATACCAACTCCTAGATCTATTTGTTCACAAACTGCAACATTCCCATCGCGCTCGCGACCAAAATAAGATTCTTTAGTTGAAAATGTGAACTCTTAGTTTAAATTTTTCGCGAGTCATGACGGAGCTGTTACGAGTTACGAGTCACGATGAACCCATCACGATCACGATAGAATTCAAAAGTTTTCTAAAAAATTCCAAGTCTCTGGTCACAAATTTTGTGACTAACGACAGACCAGTCACAAGCATGATGACAGTTTGAATTTTGAAAGCCCTTGGAATACTCCATCACGACTTGTGACATTGCCATCGTGACATATAAGGAAAAAAACGGGATCAGCAGCTTACTTTCTCCCAAAGTCCTTCTCTTCTCCACCCTTTCCTCTCCCAAACCACTGTCCCTCTGCCCTAGCTCTACCAATCCCTCCTCCCTTTCCTAATCCAACCCTGCTTCCTTTCCCAATCCACAAATCTCGAAAAACTAGGCCAAATTTTAACAAGAACTTGATACCCTAGGTTTTGGGGATTTTGAATTTCAAGAGAATAAGGCTATGATTTTTTGTTGGCTCAACTTTTCCATCATACTATGCGTATAATTGGTACATTTATTCACCTTTTTGTTCTTGAATTGTGATATTGATTGAATATGGTGATTTTTGTGAATTTGTGGTAATTTTGGAATAGTTTGTGAAATGTTTTTCGTATGGATTTGGATTGTTGACATGGCAAATGTAACTTGATATTGATATGCAATTTTTGGATAATACTTAGACTAGTTTATCTTTGGGCATGAATGTTGGAATTTTAGACTTGTTAATATTAGCTAAACATGGTGATAAGTAGAGATGGTTGTGTTTCTAGAGAATTGAATATGTGATGATTGAATATATGATGATCTCAAATTGGTTGGGGAATTGAAATGCAAGACCTAGTTGTAGAAATAGGACATAAGTGTGGCATAATGTATCTAGCAATGCAATTGGATTGAATTTTACATGTATGAACATATGTGCATTCTTGCATCTTTATAGTGGATTTTTGATGATTGTAGTGTGTCTACTACATCATTTTGACCATAATTGCTAATTTCTATAACGATGCTTGAATGTTTAATTTATTTCTATGAATTGCATACTAGTTTAGCTAATATGTTCTTGTAATATACTGTTAAAGTGATAATTACATGATTTTTAAATTCTTATGTCCTTGTGCATTAGACAATGTTTGTTGTGTAGAAAGCCATGCCTCCAAAGATACCTAGAGCTACTCGAGGTGTGGGCCTATTCGCTCTACCTCCGCCTCCTCCATCGATTCTCGAGCCAGCACATGCACACTCTCCAGATAGGTTCATGGGCTTATGGCGGATCACCGGAGACTATATGGATAGATGGGCTCGAGTGGCCTTAAGTAAGATCCAGGAGATCTAATTTTTGGATAAGAGTGCATTGGACACTTTTGGGCTGAAGGAACCGGTTTTATGCCTCCTCAATAAAGTGGGTATGGATGGTTTCTTGTCATGGGAATCATCGAATTACCGGAGGTACACCTTGGAATTTCTTTCCATGGTGAGGGCGTACCATAAGAGGAATAGAGTTCCCTACGAGAGGTTCATTTGATTCAATTTGATTGCCAATTCTATGAGATGAGCCTCTCACAGATTGAGTCGGTATTTGGTTGGGATGCAATGGAAGTTTGAGCTATATTTGATCAAGAGGAACATACGCCCAACATGGAGGAGAACTTCCGATTCTAGCATGTCTTCAAAAGGAAGGTGCTGAATGTGAGGGATAAGATCAATGTCATCATTCACCCTACCCTGCGGTTCGTGCATTGCCTCTTGTCAATTATTTTGTTCTGTCGGACCGAGGCAACGAATGTGCGGAATGATAAGATCCGCTTCTTATGGGAGTTTACTAGTGAGGGGACATGATATGGGAGATGGGTAGATTTATTTTTCACTAAGGTTATTGAGGTAGCGAGGAAGGATAAGGGTGACGTATCAATGGAGGGCATGATCACCCTCTTCGCAAAGCAGTTGGACATCACCACTCCTCCGGACCTTCAGCATCTGGGTAGGGGTGAATCCTAGCGTATCACGTTGGCATGGATGGTCAACTTTCACCTTATCAAGACCACAACTGACCTGAAGGCATTCCATTGGTTATATGGGGTGGATAGTGTTACATTCATGAATCTCCCACAGCTCCAGCAGACTAAGATAGATATGGATACCCTAGTGGTTGACTTGGCGATAGAGCTAGATGATGTGTGTAGATGGAATTTTGAACGAGAGCTGCTGAACTCACCAGTTCACACTGATGGGGGCGCCCTTCCCTTTGACCAGCCTCCGCCACATGATGCCCCTCACTCCCCACCATAACAGCAAACCAAGCTGTTGTAGGAGGACAACACGCACAAATAGTTTCCAAAGCTGCCCCTAGACTTCTACTCCCGAGTGTAGGGCATTATCTTGGACCATAACTTATTCGTCTCAGGATCCTGATTGAGATGGATGAGGAGATTTATCATTTCTCATCCGGAGTCTGAGACATGCAGGCGCACATTGGTGGGTCCCCGAGCCCTGATCTCGGGCAGTAAGGTTTAAAGAGCAGTATCGTAGAAACAAGGAATTGGTGGCCTAGTACAGACAGCGCTACTTCAGATATGTTGGTTCTTCTTCCCAGCAGTGATTGTGAGCTATTTTACACTCCTCCACTTTAATTCATATTATTTTTGCCTTGTTTTGTCTTAATTGATTTCAATGTAGTATTTTAATTATGGGAAGGGGATTTAGCATTATACATAATGTGCTCTTTGATGTTTTGGATGTTTTGGTTGTTCTTTATTTTGAATGCTTTTGGTTTTGGGATGTTTTTGGACGCTTTTAGTAGATTTGACATTCAGAATGCTTTTTGCTACTTTTGATTGAAAAAATGCTGAAAAAATAAGAAATATGAAAAAGAACAAAAATAAATAAATAAGCAAAAGTTGAAAACTAGAGAGGGCAATTTAGGAAACATTGGGGGCCTGGATAGGGTGAAAACCCAAAAGGGCGGCCTAAGAAAAAAATGAGAGGCTAAATGTGGGTGAGATGTGAGCCAAAGAAACATGATGTGTGGCTAGGATGAAAACCCGAAAGGGCTCCTAGGCAAAATGAGTAAAAGAGAGAAAAAAAGGAAAAAAATGTTACAGTTCTACTCATTTGCTGGCGTTGGAATCATAATTTGGCGGTTGACATATGGATAGATTAGGTATCCTAACATCATAGAACTTCTTGGGATTTGGTAATTTAGCGGGGAAAATGAACTAGGGTTATGAAATTATTGATTCTTTGTATGCTTCATCTTTGGTTAGATACATTGGTATGAAGTGAAGTACATGCTTGAACCTTTGATATGGTTTTAACTTCACTTGATGCCATTGGATTTTGGGATTATCAATTCGAGATATGGAAATTTTTTTATGGGTATTAGCGAACTTGTAGGTGGTATATTTGGGTAGATTTAAGAATCGGGGTTGTGTGTGGAAAAATTCTCATTTGATCTTGACTGTGAGATTTGTGATATTAAGAGTTTGTGTGAGGTGTTGATTGGGGGAATATTAGTATTAGGATGTGAACATATAATTATCTTGGCATGCTTGAATCTTTTGAATCTTTTCTTTCTTGAGGACGAGTAAGGTTCAAGAGTGGGGAGGTTTGACGTGTCCATTTATATGGTTATTTTTGGGACCTTTTAGACTTATTTTTGGTATTGTTTTCTGCTCTAGATCCTCTATTTTCCCTTAAAATTCTCTCAGGAGAGTTAGGAGTGACTTTTACGCTCTTATCACTTTTCTAGGAAATTTTGTGTGACAAGGCAATAGATTGAATATTTGAAGACCTTGAAGGCTTCTATTGAAGACCATGAAGATTATGAATATTGAAAATGAGAAGAAGATATTGTTACGACTTAGAAAAGAAGAAGAAGGCACTAGACAACAACCAACGCTATTGGTTGTGAGTCGTGACATGCCGCTTTTCAAGATTACCATATTGACCTTTTGTACTTTAAATTGAATCTTATCCTCTCTACTTCACACACTTTTCTCTCTCGATTTCTACAACTTCAAAACCCCAGTTTCTAAAAAAAATCCATCTTATTTTCATATTAGAGTATATTTGAATTTTTGTTAATGTGTAGTATGATTTGTGTTAGCTAAACTAATCACTTGGGAGCAATTGATTGAAGCTTCCAAACACATGTAGTGAGACTCTCCATTTTTCTCTTTCATGAACATTTATTGAATAGCATTTATTGTGTAATTAATGTTGAATTTTACTTCATTTATGATATGAGTTGTTTGAGAATATGAAATGTTTGTATGATTAAGTGTCAGGAGATTAGAGATGTGCACAATTTCTTAGCTCTTTGACATGAAAATCCAAGAAAATGGAATTAGAACTTCTTGTTGTGTAATGTGAGGTTACTCTTGCTAGATGAATATGTTAGCAAGGAAAGGTTGAACCTTGAATGTTAGCAAGGAAAGGTTGAACCTTGAATGTTGATTGTTCTAGGTTTAGTCTAAATGAATGCTATGTTTGGTTAAATAACTAGGCATTTGGTAGAATGCTTTTAGTTGTTATCGAATCTCTGGTTCTTTGTGTTTGATGTCTTTGATGAAATACCTTTAGGCGTTGTTTGTCTAAAGTACTTGTCAACGAGGTTTGAAAATTGTCGTTCATTGCTTTTGCAAATTACTCTTAAGAAGAAATGAATGTTCATCTTCAAAATGGAATTGAAAATATTCTCCATAGGCATTAAATGTGAATGAATGAGTAAATGAGTCTATGATCTATAAGATGTTTGGAAGTGAGAATCAATTGCACCCAAGGTTTTGTCATTGTTGAATTTATCATCTTTTTATAGCTTGTTGCATGTTTTGCATCTTTACTCAATTTCACTAGTTGTCTTGTCTTTGCATCTATAATTTAGAAAAACCACCAAAACCACCACCACCACCACCCCCTTCTTGACATTGTTAATCAACCGCTCATTGATTTATTTTTTGTTAGAACTGATCTCCTCTCCGTAGTCAAACAAGTTTTCCGGGGTTTGTGTATTTTGTAGAAATGAGAAATGTTCATCGATTTGGGGTTTTTTATATAAAGATAAGCTTCCGAGTACGGAAGCCGGTCGGGCCTTATATACTAAAGCCCCAAATCATCTCTTCCAAACTCAGAAGAGTTAATTTGGCCGTTTACATATGGGAGCCAAATTAGTTCCGAGATTGGAAAGTAATTAATTGAGAAAAAATGCGGCTTTTTTTAAACCCGAGAGGGGATGGATTATGAGGCTGAATTCAGAACCACAGTTTTCGAGTTCTAAAACCAATTCGGGTCAAATGGTAAATTTGACCCGATCTAATTACATACTCAAAAGTGTGCATGGGCTTATTTTACAAATGTCTGACCAATTTCCAAACTCTGAATATCTTCGGGCGAATGGTAATTTTTCAAAAAAAACATAGTTTGAATGAACAATTTCTCATGTAATAACACGAAGTTTGTCCACATCACCAATGACAAACTACTAAACAACAAATAAAATTTAATATAATCAAAATACCTTGTAATTAGTCATAATTCATGCATAACTAGTTAAATGTACTTAATTGTCTAACAAATTATCCGAACAAAGTTTCCCGAATGAAAACGTAGATTGTCTAATTTTAATGACAAGTGGTCTACACATCTTTGAACATGCGATCAATGTCTT
The DNA here is from genome assembly GCA_032355605.1 of Rubia tinctorum. Classification (NCBI taxonomy): domain Eukaryota; kingdom Viridiplantae; phylum Streptophyta; class Magnoliopsida; order Gentianales; family Rubiaceae; genus Rubia; species Rubia tinctorum. The sequence continues at coordinate 40,959 of JAULKM010035992.1, forward strand.
CCGAGATATTTTTGTCCTCTTGGTTCCCACCATCAACTGCCGCCGCCTCATCCTCCGCCTCGCTCTCCATGAAAACTGGTTTAAAGTTTTGTGGCTCTTCGTTCTCGCTTAGTTCAAGCTGGAGTCCCTAGGCTTCTATGAAACGTTGATGTTGGGTATCTGCTCTAGTCAATATTTTCTAGTCTTCCACATCGCCACAAATGCAGTTCAAGTATTGGCTTATGGTAATCTTCTAACTGCTCTGTGAACCAGTCAACATAAACGAATTCAACATACACAATTATCAAAAGGTATAATAATTGGACAAAATTTTCAATAAATATTTAAAAAAATTATACTTAAGGGAAGCTGATCCCCCAGCTCTATCAAGGTCCATGTCCATAGACATTTTTGCAATCTTCGCAGCTTGTCTAAGAATCACCAATTACTCCCATTTATTATTATAGCCGGTCTTTAACTATTTATGCTGGAACTGGGCCTCGTCATAAAAATCTAATCATAAATATTGATCATGGGACTAGACTTCAGTTTTCTTGATCAAAGCAATGATCAAGCCACCGTAAGGGGAATCCTTTTTTTCCGTATTCATAGCCTTGAGCATGCTCTAAATTATGGTGAATCCGGGGTTTATCTTCACTCCCCCCATCACGTGGTAGAATATCATTATATTACTGATGGTCATCTCACATGTGTGCCCACTAGTGTGCAAAACATTCAAATATATCCACTCATAAATGAGCCGCTGCTCAACCGTTAAAACACTAATATTATAGCTCTCCACCAGACCCACACTACTTCCACTCCTATGGAAGTATTTCATACCCATGGCTACGGGGTCCAATGAGGTATCTTCATTAACTGACGGCTAACTTTGTTGGTGATACATTTCTAGGGTGCCATGGTGGTCGCCGGGTCTTAATTTCTCGGGAAAGGAGTAGAGGCATTCTAGGACCACATTTATTGCATATTTAGTCAACATAACTGTGCGGCCATTGACCTTAGGAAATTCATGCATTGAGCAACAAGATATTCTTATTCGAAGGTCCAGCACACCTGGCTAGTTCTACCAAAAAATTTAGAGAACTTAATGCTCGATTGGACTCCTCCCTCTAGGGTTTCACAACACTCTCCCGATGTAGAGGTCAATCGGTGGGAAATTTTCCTAAACCAAGAATTGATAGCCAACTGTTCAAACCAGACAACCCGAACTGTACCATTCTTGTAATTGACAAAAAAGTGCAAATCATCCTTCTCTTAATTATGTCAGTTTCAATTGAGTTCAACATTTAATAGCTATTTTGCTTCTGTTTAGAGATCATGTCTGTGTGAACTATAAATTCATTAATACATTGATGGTAGGACACTACATGTAGCCAGTGGAGTTTTGCATGAGTTCATGACACATCATCACTCTATACCAATTGCGGAAGGTCTTTCTAGGGTTTCCTTGGAGAAAACTTTGACGATGGGCGCCTCTCTGCCAATCTTAGATGGAGAACACAAGAATGTTGTTCCTGCCTAGAGAATGTTCCTTACTTGGCCCCGTAGACTTATCTACACGATCCCATCAAGGATTGACATTTGAAGGAAACAATGCGTCCATCACCAAAACCTGTGATGAAAACACCGAAAGAGGTGAACTCGATGCTCAAGTCGGTGCCAACAACAACAACTAGGGTTAGACCTCCATTGTCAAGAGCACAAATCCCTCGAGACATACCTGGCTTTGTACATGTCCTTTATAACATGCTACAACCCCATGATCAAAACTAAACATACACATTCTTTGGAAATGAATGCATATTTGGCTAAAAATGAGAAATCATGATGTTATGGAGAAATTTTGAAGACATATGGAGATGTGAGCAAGTTATCAAGCGATGATTTAGATCTACACCTTGTCAGCGATTTTGTTTATTTTATTTCTAAATTAAATTTCAATTACGTTGATACTTATTATATTTAATACATACTATGAAATTATCTGGGTACATGTTTTTTACCAGTAATCAGAAGAAGGGATGGATGGGATACATGTACCCCGCCATGATACAAGAAATAGGTTGTACAAAACAAGAGAGGACCGACTACATTCAGAAATGCCCAGGGAGGAAGGATAGAGGATTTTCATTGCGCCATATATCGAGAGGTTATTTGAAACATTCATTTTCTTTACAAACATCATTTTTGCATAATGCTAATAACAGTAAAAATTTGTTATTTAGGGAACATTGGAGAATAATATTGACAGTACTCACAAAGAAGCGAGTGTATTGGATGAATACCCTCCACTTCCAACCTTCCAATTTTTGGAATCTTCAATGAAGGAAAATAATCAGGGACCAAATACTTCGTTTCAAGTGGTCAAAATCAAGGTAACCTATCAGTAGGGTAATTTCAAATATAATTTAAATATTTGGTCTAATAGTCTTAATAATTTATGTTGTCTTACATATAGTACAAGAAATAGTCTCAAACTTGGGAGTGCGGCTTTTACGTTATGTTATACGTGACTGAGTGCATAAAAAAAGTCCAGGAAGATGGTCTTGAACTAGACAAAGTAAGTGTACAATGGTTCTTGGTAATATTTCAAACTACCCTCTGCAAAATATATAATACAATAATGTTATTCACAGATTTTCAAAAAAAATTGGAAACCCTACTCGCAAGATGATATCAATAGTGCATTGGATTCATTTGATAAGCATCTAATTCTTAATCAGTCAGCAGCACTGGGAGTTCCAATATTAGTAGGGACACTCAATTTAGATAAACATTGACCCGTATAAATGTCGCAATGGATTTGTAGTGAATTTTATTCCTATCTATTAATTGTTGCTTGGTTTGCATTGTTTATAGATTTTTTAGGGGAAACATACTATCGTGTCTTATTTTCAAATTATGGCTCTGTATCGAGGCTATTTTTGGTGCAGGGATAACAGTGATCCAAAATTTTTACCATTCATCTTTTTCCCCCATATATAATAGGTCAAAATATTATTTACGAACTCATAAATAGGTGACATTAGTAGGTTTCCGAGTTCGAAAATGTTTTATAATAGGAAAATGTTCAACAATTTTTTTTACAGATTTGGACCGGGAAGGCGACATGAATCCGGAAACTAAATTTCAATTAAGAAAGGCACAAACTATGGCTATTTGTAGTTTCTAAACTCACAAACTTATCTGTTTCCAACCTCGGAAACGTCTGTGAAGTCCGGAAAGAGGACCAATATTTCTAATTTCAAAAATGGTTTAAAGGCAGTTCCCGGCTTCAATTTAAGATGGTTTTTAACCGCCTTCTTTGTTGACGTTTAAAGGCGGTTATCGGAACCTCCTTCTCTTCAGAGTGATTAAAGGCAAAACAAACAAAGGCACTTAGACAGTGCCTTTGTATTGCAAATAAAACCACCTTTAATAGGCCCATCCTACACTAATGAAAGAACTTACTTGATCGTCAAAGCACTTTTCATCGGAATAACTTCCTTGGTCTTTCTTACATGATTACACTTATAATATAGACTTGTTTATATCGCCTTTAAACTGCCTTTAATAGGAACTGACTTGATCGTCATACTTGTTTTTAGGACACTTCTATCAGAAGAAGAAATTCAATAAGACAATTGAAAACGTAAACAATATAGCCTAGTGAAGCGATGAAAGTCTAGCATATTACCACAATAGGTTTGTTACTAAGAATTTGCAAGTGCGTGATCTAACGTACAAATTATCACTAGGCGCTTTTATAAGAGGTATGCAACTAAGAGAATTTTACAAAGAACACACTAAGAACATGCCTGAAAGCCTAGGAAAATTGCGAAAAATGATTAAAGGCATAAACAGAATGATGATGAAAACAACCGCAAAATAGAGCATGAGCAGGGTGAAAAAAAGGATAATGGAAAATCCACAGAGGGGATTTGTGAAAAAAGGGAAAAGTGAATGTCACTTGCAAATGAAAAGATTCGGGGTGGGGGGGGGGGGTTGCAGATGACATTATTTCCATCAACACCATTGACGAAGTCACGAAAGGAAATTTGGAAGGCGAACCGGGGGTTATTTTGAGAACCTATGGCAATGATAACATCACCAGAAAAATGGTCTAGGGAATAATATTTTGCTATTCACAAGGACCATGGACATGACATTGAATACTGCAGAGACTTGAAAAGGCCAAACGAGGAAAATATGAAAAATGGTTAGCTGAGCCAATACAAAAGGTGGATGGAGGACACTGTTACAACAAAGCCAACAAAGCGAGGAATGCCCCAGCATAAAATCAAGGCACAGTAAATATGCAAAACAAGAATCAGAAAATGACAGCAGCGGTAGGTTATGAAGATGACTCAGTGAAAGATGGTGTAGAAAAAGTAATTCTATTGATCCATGGATCAACAAAAGTTTTGTTTACAATGCCTAGAAAGCTAAGGCTAGATACTCCCAACAACAAGAACTTATTGAGAAGAGACTTCATTGCGACGGGACAATAACTTTTAGAAGAAAAAAGAAGACGCAGTTCACAATGCTTCGCCTCATAATGACCCGATGGTCATTATCGCTAAGATTGAAAATTCCACAGTCCACAGGGAGTTCGTGGACGATGGAAGTGCAGTTGAAATCCTATTCTTTAATTGCTTTGACAAACTTGGATTCAAGTGAACTAATTTGAAGAAGTCTACATCCTCTCTCCTAGGCTTTACCAGAAGAGAAAAGACACCTTTGGGTAACATACAACTACCAGTTACCATAATTAAGAATTACGAGAATTGCACCATCATGTCTTACTTTGTTGTCATAGGTGCACAAATCCCATTCAACGCCATCATTGGTATGCCCTGGATGAACATAGGGAAAGCAATATGGTCCCCATATCAGTTAGTGATGAAATTTCCAACTCCAAGGGGAATCATAACGATAAAAGGAAATCACCAAATAGCTAGTCAGTGCATGTTATTGCAATGAGAGCAAGGAGAAATGCTGAATTGATGCGTCCATTTTATACTGTGTTTTTGGGATCCTTTTGTACTCATTTTGGTGTACTTTTATGCTTTGAAGACTCTATTTTACCTTGAATTCCTATTATTAGAGTTGAGAGCGACTTTATTACTTTTGTCACTAAGAATAAGAATTCCGTGAGAAAAGGTAATTGTTGAAAATTTGAAGACCACGAAAACTACAAAATGTTGGATGACTTAGAATAAGGAAGGCCACTTACAAAGTGGTATAAGATAATGTGAAGAAAGAGAGCAAAGTAGAGGGTGAAGAATGATTTGGAAGTTTGAAGAGGAGTTTTGAGAATTATCCGAGAAGAACAACCCTCTAAGGGTGGTCCATTAGATTCGTCTTCTTGATTACCATAAAAAGGACTACAAGAACTCCAAAAACGGATCAACGGTTCACCCGGAGTAAGCAAAACAAAACTGGTTCTGACCACATTCGCGAGTCGCGACCATCTGTCGCGATCGCGACGGTCAGTTGCCCAGATTTGCTTTTTTGGGAATTTTTGTACTATAAATACTCCTCTCTTCCCCCTTTTCAAAACCCCTTCTTCCTTCCCCGTGTTCTCTGCATTTTAAGGGTTTGTAACCCTAATTTTCTTCTTTCTTTCTTTTCTTAGTTAGTTTGTAGATTAGTTATAGGTTGTTATTTAGCTTAGTTAACTCTTTGGCAGCATTGGATTGAGGCTTCATTATCTATGTCTTGAGAATCCATATCTATCTATTTGAAACTTTTGCTATTGTGTATTTATTGTGCTTGAATTGTATTGTTGAATGATTAATGGTGTTAGAAGGTTGAGTAGATGAATTGCTTGTATGATTATGTGTTAGGGTTTGGAGAAATTATCTACTTCTCCTTTGCTTTGATATGAAATCCAAGAGCATGATTTAGAGCTTCTAATGTTGTTGATGATTTGATGAATT